>JARYHS010001016.1:0-10161 GCA_031002005.1 Vandiemenella viatica
CGGTGCACTGCACCGCCTAGCCCTATAGTAGCTACGCCCCTGATGTTATCTTGGTTGTCCGGGTTGAACCGCGTCAATTTATGAAAACCTAACGTTTCGGCCATCATTTTGCGGCCTTCTTCAGAGGAAACGTTTGGTTTTCATTAATTGACGTGGTTCAACCCGGACAACCAGGATAATATCCATATCCTTGAACGCAATACACTCGCGTCAACGTTATTGCGACACAGTACTCTTTCCACATGTGCGTCTTTCCAGGGGTGCATTAGGCCCTGACTTCATTTTTATGGATGATAATGCGCCGCTGCATCGAACAGCTCAGGTAAAAGAGGTCTTGTAAAGAGGACATTCGGCGAATGGACATCCGGCCCGTTCAACCGACTTAAATCAAGCCGAGCAGCACGTCCTCATTCGCCAGCGACTATCAACCAGGTGTCAACCACGCTGGTGCAGGAATGGATCGCCATACCACAAGAATTCCTTATAAACCTTATGGCCAGTATGGGAGCATGTTATAGAACATGAATGCTGTCTGTAGTGATCACAAAGCCTTTTAAGGCCCATGTCCCTCCTTTTCGTTATGTCAAGAGGAACATCATGAGTCGCCTTGGTTTCAGTGTAATGTATTGTCTCTCTATAAACGCGTCATTTCTGTTCGTCTTATGACGTATTTCTTTCCTTTGCCCACTGTACCAGTGCCATCTATATATGGTTCAACTTTCATCGAGCTATGTTACTTGGCAGTAACACACCATGCAAATATTACTATCGTCCTCAAGTTTCGCATACCAGAGTAATATTTTTATTTGTAAAGTAAGCATTGTAACTAATAAAACCAAAATATTTTTAGTGTTAAAAATTTTTTCCAGGCTCTCTTAGCATTTGTCACAACAACCGAAAATAATCCCGTAACAGCAGGCGACATCAATAACTTCTTACACAGTTACCTGGCGCCATATATGATGCCTGAGGTATAGCATATTAGCATACAATAATATATCTGGCAGTGGATATAAAGTTTTATAATTAAATATATACTGACAACGCCGTTTTCATTTTCAGGTAATTCTTGTTGATACTATTCCATTGCTTGTAAACGGCAAGACAGACCGTCAACAATTGCTGAGGTATTACGAAGAAAACTACGTCAACGGTAAGCAATTTTGTCTATTCTGTTTTACATTTGTAAGTTTCTCTGTAAGCATCGCTAATTTTTTCATGTTTCTTGTTTCAGGTTCTAATGAAAGCGAAAAAGTAGAAATTGATTACGATGGCGTTCCAGAAAAGAAGATGGACGCCGCTGTAACATTGTTCGAAACAGTTGCCTCTGTACTGGGCAGTGGTGCAAGGTCAAAGTTGAGTGTAGATACAAACTTTATGAGATTGGTGGTAATTCTCTGAACTCTGTATATACAGTCACCAGACTGAGGGACCAAGGCTACGTGATCAGTGAGTATTATAAACTGTTGTAAATATTCGTTCCGCCTCAATTCAAGACTGGTACTGATTAATCAAACTTGCAGGCATCACGGATTTTATCAGTGCAAAAAACTTCATGGAAGTTTTGGACAGAATGCAACAAGATGAGGACAACAATAGTACAATGTTATTAGTTTCAAAGCCATCCACACTTTATTATAGATCAAGAATGCTTCGTCACAGTGACAAAACCAGTGTATCTAAGTGAGTGAAATTTGATTAAGCTTGCCTTTTAAAGAAGATTCAATTTTTCTCGTAACATGGTATAAGATTTTTCCCCAATTTCAGGATGGTTACTGACAGTTTCTACGAAAAGGCAGATCTAGAAAAGTGGCTAATGCCTCACATCAGCAGACGTGATTACGAGGATCTTACGGATGTTTTATGGGAAACTCTTGTAGAAAAAAATTACAGGTATTTTGTTCCATTTCTTTAAGTATAACACACTTATTACTTTCAAAGTAAACACTCTGAAAACACAGAGTGGCATAATATTGTAGTGTTCAATGAAGGATTCGGATTCTCTTTCAATCAGAGCAGCTTTATGGGTTTTTTAATCATGAGTTTCAAGGCGCACTGAAAAACATGCAAACAATCCTTGGTAGAAAAAAGGAACGACACGAAGTGCAAAGAAAAAAGGTTCAAATCAATTATTTCTTCATCTTAGTTAATCTGTACCTGAAAAGCAACTTTCCAACTGAAAAAAAATGTCTATTCAGATGCTATAACACAGTTAAAATTATGGACCATTAGTTCTTGTGTACTGATTACATATATATACTAATATTACAAATGCGAAAGTAACTCTGTTACGTTTCTTGGGTTAAACGGCTAATCCTATTGTGATGAAATTTGACACGGAAATGCGATTTGTCATTAGGATAGACATGGGATAGTTTATCTGTATTAATAGTACATACTGTCATGTAATATTGAAAAAGTACTGAAACGGCGATACACTTAGGATGAGTAACATTCCGTATAATGTGATCCATAACGAGCTGGTGGGGTGTAAGGGTTTGGGAGAGACTATACTAGCCTTTTCCAACCAAATGTCAACCTCTCCTTCACTAGGTGCATCCTGTTTGCACGGACAAGGCTCTGGCGACTGAATGATTCCCGGTATAAGGAGTCACCCACTGCTTGCCAACATCCTCCGAAAGGAGGGCGGAAGAGCGGGGAGCGCTTCAGGGCACCCTCTTGCCCTTGGGGTTAGAAACGGCCCCTAGAGGCGGATGAATCAGAAATGATCAACGGCATGGGGATGCAGAAGCCAACGGGAAACCACTGCATTAAAGACCCAAAGGGTATCCCGAGGACATGTAATCCTCTCAAATTACATGCATCATGATGGCTTCTTCCTGGGTAAAATATTCCGGAGGTAAAATAGTCCCCCAATCGGATCTCCGGGTGGGGACTGCTCAGGGAGGAGTCATCAGAATGGATAGAAACATTCTACGAGTCGGAGCGTGTAATGTTAGAAGTCTGAATAGGGCTGGTAGATTAGAAAAATCAAAAAGGGAGATGCAACAATTTAAGTTAGATGTTGTTGGGATTAGTGAGATTAAATGGAAGGACGCACAGGATTTCTGGTCTTGGGAACACAGGATTATTACCACACAAGCTGTCAATGGAGTCAGTGGTGTAGGATTTGTAATGAATAAGAGGGTGAGTTATATGAACAGTTTAGTAACAGGATAATTTTGATGAGGTTAGAAACTAAGCCCGTCCCATCCATATTAGTACAAGTGTATATGCCAACGTCACAGCAAGATGACCAAGAAATAGAAAAAATATACACCGAAATTGAAGAATTAATCCAATATGTGAAGGGGGAGGAAAATCTAATAATCATGGGTGATTGGAATGCAATAGTGGGAGAAGGAAAAGGGGGGAATACTGTAGGAAGTTTTGGTCTAGGAGAAAGAAATGAGCGAGGTAGAAGGTTGTTAGAATTTTGTGAAAGATATAAGCTAGTAGTGGCAAATACACTGTTAAGAACCATGCAAGAAGAATATACACCTGGAAACGTCCTGGGGATACAGGCAGATATCAGCTAGATTATATCATGGTCAAACAGAGATTCAGGAATCAAGTTCTAGACTGTAAAGCGTACCCAGGAGCAGACATAGATTATGACCATAATTTGATAATAATGAAGTGCAGGCTGAAATTTAATCGAATAAGGAAGCAGCATAAGCAGAACAGACTGGAAGTGAATAAAGAAGAATAGAGAAAAATTTACAGAAATGGTATACTTAGGTCTAAGAAGTAACTCTGAAAGGAGCTCAACCGATGACGAATGGAATTAATTAAAGACCGAAATAACGAAAGGTGGTAAAGAAACATTAGGCTTTAGGGAACAAGCTGCCCGAAAACCATGAAACAAATAAGAAATTTTGGAGCTGATGGATCAGAGAAGGTGGTACAAAAACGATTAGGATGAAGCGGAAGAGAGCAGTACAGGCAATTTAGAAATCATATAAATAGGAAATGCAAAATAGCAAAAGAAAAATGGCTACAAGAAAAGTGTGAAGAAGTAGGAAAGGAAATGGTCGTAGGTAAAGTAGATGTTGCATATAGTAAGATCAAACAGAATTTTGGAGAAATGAAGGAAAGAGGTATGAACATTAAAGCTGCCGATGGGGAACCTCTTTTAAGCTCAGAAGATAGAGCTAACCGATGGAAGGAATACATTGAGAAACTGTATGTTAGGGACGACTTGAACAATAGTGTAATGGAAAAGGAAGGCGATGTCGACATTGATGACTTAGGAGATCCAGTTTTGAGGACAGAAATTAATAAAGCTCTGAATGACTTGAAAGCAAATAAGGCAGTTGGGATTGATGAGATCCCTGCAGAACTTCTTAAATCCCTAGGAGAGGAAGGCATCGAAAGATTATTCAAGCTGATATCAAAAAGTTATGAAACGGGAGAAATTCCAACTGATATTAATACAAATATCATCTTCACACTTCCGAAGAAAGCACAAGCTGACAAATGTGAGAATTATCGCACCATAACATCACATGCTTCAAAATTACTGACCAGAATAACATACAGAAGGATGGAAAGGGTAGTATAAGAGATAGTAGGTGAAGATCAGTTTGGGTGTAGGAATAATCTCTGTACGAGGGAAGCAATTATGTCTTTAAGATTAATACTTGAAGGGCGGATCAAGAAAAACAAAGATTCTTTTATGGCATTTGTTGATTTCGAAAAAGCTTTTGATAATGTTAGCTGGGACAAGATGTTCAAATTTTTAAAGAAGTCAGGTCTAAAGTATCGAGATAGAAGACTACTCTATAAACTATATAAAAATCGAGTGGCTATAATAAAACTAGAAAATCACGAGGGACATGCATCAGTTAAAAAGAGAGTGAGACAAGGTTGCAGTCTATCCCCGTTAATATTCAAGTTGTATGTAGAAGAAGCAATGAAGAAAGTCAAAGAAAAATTTCCATGTGGCAGAAGTTTGCAGGGAGAAAAAATCAGTATGCTACGATTTGCTGATGACATTGTATTGTTAGCAGAGAAGGCTGAGGATATTGAGAAGTTACTGACTAGCATGAACAAAATACTGAAGGAAGATTTTGGACTGAATATAAATCAAAGCAAGACAAAAGTGATGAAATGTAGCAGAAATGATACAAATACTAGTAGATTAAATATAAAAATAGGATCGGATGCAATAGGAGAAGTAAGTGAATTCTGTTACTTGGAAAGCAAAATTACAACCGATGGCCGAAGCAAGAACGATGTTAAAAGCAGAATAGCACTAGCTGAAAGTGGCTTCATGAAAAGAGAAACCTTTTAGTTTCAAATATTGATCTAGGAATTGGAAAGAACTTTTTAAAACTCTTTGTGTGGTTGCGAAACGTGGACTTTAGGAATACCGGAAAGAAAGAAAATTGAAGCATTTGAAATGTGGTGCTACAGAAGAATGCTGAAAATTAAATGGACAGACAAAGTAAGAAATGATGGGCGAGAAAAGAAGTTTGTGGAAGAAGCTTACAGAAAGAAGGGACAGGCTGGTAGGTCATATTTTGAGACATGCTGGATTGTTTAATTTGTTAGTGGCGGGAACAGTCGAAGGTAAGAACTGTAGAGGAAGACAGAGATTAGAATATATGAAGCAGATAATTGAGGACGTGGGTTGTAAGACGTATGCAGAGGTTAGCACAGGATAGGAAGGGATGGTGGATTTCATCAAGCCAGTCAAAAGATGACAACAGCAAAAAAAAAAAAGGCTGGTGGCGCAATTGTTTAATGCGCTTGCTTTCTAATGTTTGAACCGTGGTCTCCTGTTCAAATCCCAACGAAAGCAAATATTTTTTTAAAAAAAATTGTTTTATCGTGTGAGCCACGCGTGGACGGTCAGTTTTTCGGAATCCATGTTAAACAGTAGATACCAGAAGTTTAGGGGGCAAATCGTACGCGGTCTAACAATGATGTAAGTGTAATCTTTTTGACGCTATATTGATCACCCGGCCGTTGTTTCTCTCGCAGACAGTCTGTTTATGATCTGCACTAATCTTTATTATATATAAAGATGAGTGTATGTTTGTTTGTTCTTCATACAAATCCACAGTTTTCATCAGATCTCGCTGAAACTTTGCACACTTATCCGTTGAAACGAAGGAGAAAAATACTGTTCTACATTTGGTTGAAAAATTATCTGTATAAATAACACATGTTATCTCATAACTTCGAAATACGGGCGATAGACAGACACGTTGATTACGATCGTCTCCGCACCGTGGTTTCCGTGTAGTGGACTGCTAGATTCAGTGGTTAAAGCGCTTGCTTACGAACGTCGTGGTCTCCGGTTCAAATCTCCGTGGAGGCTAATATTTTTAAAAAGTTGTTTTTCATCGTAAGAGTCAGGCCTGGCCGTAGGTTATTCGGATTTAATGTTAAACTGTAGAAATTAAAGTTAGGGATGCAATACGAGGAAAATCGTAGGTAGTCTTGCAATGTTGTAGGTGTACACTTTTTTACGTTATAATGATCCCTCAGGTTGTTGTTCGCAGTCATTGTGTGAGTGTGAACCACAGTAATAATATTATAAATACGGAAGCAAGTCTCTGTCTTTTTGTTACGTTTTGACGACTATATCGTTGTGATGGAATTTTATAAGGAAATCTGTATGAAGGGCAGAGGATATTTTTTTCCGGTATGATTAACAGTTGTAGTCACGAAAATTTTGAGACCTTATCGAATGGTTACAGAAATATGTTGGAAATTGATTCTCTCAAGAGACAGGTTCAACGGTACAATGATAAGAGGTGCTAGCTTTCCTGTCATATTATTCCGACTCGATATTGTTTGGTACCAATCCTTCGTTACCAACAACTTTCTATATTTAATTCTGGCAAAAAAAAATCTTAATCCACGCGAACGAAGTAGCAGGTACGAGCTAGTAATATTATAACTGCGGAAGTAACTGTATTTTTGTATCGTTTTGTCGACTTAATGGCTATGCCGATATAGATGTAATTTAACAAGCAAATACTTTGTATCTTTAGGAAGGACACAGGACTTTTTTTTTCGGTATGAATAACAGCTTTTGTCACGAAGTTTCGAGAACTTATCGAATGGTAACAGAGAGACGGATGCGTATGTCTGTAAAGTTACGTCGGTTGCTCAAACTAGGCTTCTCGCGCAGTCTGTTAGTATATGATTTGTTTATTAATTTCGTTTAGAGAGAAAACTTATTAATATAGATGGTGATTTGCTCTGCACTGTACATTACTTTGTGTTTGCCACAGTTTCTGGCACCAGTTTATTTTTTCTTCTTCTCTGAAATGCCTTCCGGGCGTGATCCCGCTCTGTGTACCTCCAGAAGAGCACGAGTGGCCAAAGTTATTAGAACCCATGTTCATGCTCATACTGAAGAAATAAGAAAATACCAGCCAATATAAAGCTGCCCTCAGTTAAACCACCCTCCCCAATCCTTCTCTATATCTCCGCACCTTTGTTTATTTTTCTGTTTTTAAATAAGTTGGAGATTGATTATCCTCATGATACAGGTTCGACCGTAGAATGATATAGTGATGGCTCGTTGACCGATAATGGTTGTATCGTGATTTTATTCATGCTGGGCACCCGATTAACACGCGGCGTGATTCTCACTACAGTTGCAACAGGTGCTTCCTGTCGCGGTCTTTGGTGTTCAGGGGCTGTATAACCATTACCGCATCCAAAACACATCAATATGTAGGTACATTTGTGTGTATGATGCTAGAATTCTGGAAAGCGAATTTTTTGTTTTGGCATTGGAAGCACTGGACATATCTGGGAGTTCTTGTCACCACCACGAAATGGAAGACAATCCTTAGTCCTAAAGTACATTATACCAAATTAATGCTTGTGAAGAAATATATTTCAATTAAAAAATATTCATTAAGGAAGCATTTCAGGTGGAAACCTATGTACTACTAGGCCCAAATCGCTATTACATACTACAGACTACGCTGTAAGATGCTGAAGGTTATTTGAATTTAAGCTTGCGGACACACTATATATAGGTAATTGAAAATTGTCATTTTTTCATGATCTTTAGATTCTCCGAAAGGTGCCATGATCTTTGAACTTTTTTTTTTTTAATTATTATTATTATTATTATTACCACTATCTGCACAGTAAGTTATGGTCCTATAACTAAAATTGCTTAGACAAACTACCCATAAAATTCCCAATGACTCTTCATATCTTCTAAATAGGCAGGCATTCTTAAATCATTAATTTGTTACATCTATATTTATTCAAAATTCTATTAGAGCTTCTCAATCAGCCGACATGTTTTTTTTTTTTTTTTTACTTTTACCTATTGTGTTTGTAGAGGGCAAATGAAATAACCATCAATAAGCCACGTGGACGAACCACAACAAAATTTATGAATATTGCTAGGCAAATAAACCTGAAACCTGATGTCACGTCCCTATCAAAACTATCAGACAAATTCAGAACAAATTCAATGTTGTGAATACCATTTAAAGTGAATGATTCTGTGGGTCTCTTTTTAGTTTAATACTTTAACATGTTGTACACCTGTTTGTAATCCTGTAGTAACCATCATTAAGACTATAATAATATTTTATCCATGATGGATTGGTGGAACTTCCGCGACTGTGATGTCAAATATGGGTTGTAAAAAAATACAGCAACCAGTCACAATATGATTTGTTTATTAAACCATTACCGGTTTCGAGCTATACCTGCTCATCTTCAGATGGTTTGTAAATTTACATCAATAAATGTGATTTACAGGAATGTATGGTTGTCCTACAGTAACAAAGAAGTTTTTGTAAATGTTTACATCAACAAATGCAATATACAGGAATGTATGGTTGTCCTACAGTAACAAAAGAAGTATTTGTGTATTGAGCATAAATTAATAAGGTATGATGAAGAAGATTACAATTTGTTATTACTTACATTTTGCATCTGAATATATCCGATAGCAAAACTAAAGCACTATAAATGCACATATCTCCATCAGTGCTAGTGCAGCGCATATTTGTAAATATGTGCATTTATAGTGCTTTAGTTTTGCTATCGGATATATTCAGATGCAAAATGTAAGTAATAACAAATTGTAATCTTCTTCATCATACCTTATTAATTATGCCCAATACACAAATACTTCTTTTTACTGTAGGACAACCATACATTCCTGTATATTGCATTTGTTGATGTAAACATTTACAAAAACTTCTTTTGTTACTGTAGGACAACCATACATTCCTGTAAATCACATTTATTGATGTAAATTTACAAACCATCTGAAGATGAGCAGGTATAGCTCGAAACCGGTAATGGTTTAATAAACAAAATCATATTGTGACTGGTTGCTGTATTTTTTACAACCCATATTCATCATTAAGTCGTTTCCTGATTTTTATAACACAACCCTCTCACACGAGTAATAAAGTGCTTAAATTATAATCAAAATTTGTTCAGTAAAACTGATTAGGGGGTGTCCATTAATTATGTGAGGTTTTTTTTCGGAATTCCAGATCCCTCCTCCCTCCCCTCCACTCTTGGTGAGATCTGGTCAAAGCCCCTAAGATGTTGTGAGATTTTGCTACTGCTGATCAACCCTCGTAGTTATTTAGACCTTTTTTTTAAAAAAAAAAAAAAAAAAAAAAAAAAAAAAAGCTCCAACTTTCGAGGGCAGTTATACCATCCACAAAGGTGATATTTGCGTCATTTGTAGACCTTATACCCCCTAAAGTTGACATCTGCATCGTTTGTGGATCTTTTTTTTATTATTTCTACTGTACTTCAAGAATTTCAAAAGCTCACATGAGATTTCCATTGCCCCCCCCCCCTCCCTTCCACTTCTTGAGACATCGCTAGACCCGCCCCCCACTTCACCTCATGTATTTGATGAGCGCCCCCTTATAAGTATCAACATTTAGATTACTTCAGAGCTATTGTCGTAGCAAATACACAAACTAATGGTAATATCTATGTGCTTCACTTTTGTGATAATTTCGGCAGGGGAAATTGTAAATGCTTGCTGACAGTTTAGAGTCCGCATTCCTCCAATGTGTTGTTACTATAAAATTAAGTTTTGTATCACAGTAAATAACTGCCAATTTATTATGCACTGTTGAAATTAAAATCCATAACCAGAATTATTGTTTTATTACTTTCTTTAATACCATATTTTGC
>JARYHS010001018.1:0-2500 GCA_031002005.1 Vandiemenella viatica
TTTCACTTTCCTCGCATTCAGAAACCGAATCACAGACCTGATTTCACAGGTGGCGGGATTTTCAATCAACGCCGACATTTCAAACAAGCACAACAAAGCGTACGTAACTGACAGCGATCTCCAAATTGCTGACGTTCTTCCCCTTGATACACATCGTCTACAGCACATGTGCGGAACTGCAATCGCAGGGCTGCAGCGGAGATAAATTGAAACGAAACTTACTTTCTGGACGCGCCTCGTATTAGTTAATGCTCAGGTAGGCAGTTCTTTGAAGATTCTACACTTTTTTTTGTTTATGGCTTTACGCCTCGTCGAGATCATTAGAGGTGGGACAGGACTGGAGACAAGGAACGGGAAGGAATTCAGCCATGGCATTTTTGAAGGAAGCATAGCGGTATCCGCCTGGAGTGATTTGGGGAAACCAAGGAAAACCAAAATCTGGATGCCCGGACGGGGATTTGAACCGGCGTCCACTCGAATGTGAGGCCAGAGAGTTAATCTTTCATCCACCACGCTCGGTGGATCCAACACTAAAAAGTAAGAAAACCCTTTGGTTGCCGGGGATGCCATAACAGTTTGTGTCGAGAGCACCTATACCCTACCTGACAGACAATGACTAAATACCAAGTTTCCAAATCTTGTTCGTTGTTCCTAATCTGAACGGGGGAAAAAAAAGCAAAAATGTTTCCTGGCATACATCAGCGTTATAAACGTATTAGCCAGTACCGGGATAGTCAAACTACAGTCTGCAATATGATTTCATCCGGTCCGAAGATTATTGTGCACGAGTGTACTACATTTCTTATATTTTTTTAACACTGAGCAGTGGCCAAATTTGAAGACTTTGCTCGTAAATTTATCTCGGGTTCGGGAACAACGTATCTTTGTAAAGAAACTTTTCCCGCGAGTAGTAGGTACTAACTGTATTAGCTGGCGTGGTTTTTGACCTAGATAGTAGACGTCTTAGCTGGCACCTTATTTGACCTAGATAGTAGTTGTATTAGCTGGCGTGGTTTTTGACCTAGATAGTAGACGTCTTAGCTGGCACCTTATTTGACCTAGATAGTAGTTGTATTAGCTGGCGTGGTTTTTGACCTAGATAGTAGACGTCTTAGCTGGCACCTTATTTGAGCGCGCCACACATGACGCGTCGGCGAGCAACGGGTACCGTTATACGCTATTCCTGGAGTGCGTAGTTTCCTAGCACAGCGCTATTTCCGGGTGTACTGTAACTCGGCGTGGGTGACGCGTCGGGTCCCATTAGGCAATTTACACGTCTTTCAAGAATATTTCGTCTGAACATGCAGCACACGCTATTTCGAGCGTGATTTTCTGCCGTGGAATGTGCGCGTCATGTTATACACTGCTAGCTGGTACAAATGATAGATCCCTCAACAATCGTTATTACCAAACCTATAATTTTCTTCCTAGGACCTTCGAGGAGCATTTTTTCATGTCTTATTGATATTTCGAATCATTATATTTCGTTAATTGTTTAGTTACCATAAAATTAACTTCTAAACATATTGTTGCCTTCTGCAAACAGTTCAAATAACAGTCTTGTTCGTTGTACATTATGTAAGGTCATTTATTTGTAGCTGCCATTTTTTTATATCCACTCCAAGTTGTCTTGTTACCTCAACACGCCTTTGTGAAATGTCAGTTTTAAAACGCTGTTCTCTTTTTTGTGTCTAGTATTTCATACTCGTAATAAAAATACTATACTAATCCATCATACTCAAGGAATATAAAAAAATTGTTGGGTAGGGGATTCGTTAAATAAAAAACATAATTTCTTGATAAATGTTACAGATTTATTGAAATTTTAAAATACATTTTATTGCAATATAATACATCATTCAATACTTATGATTCCATGTGTGTCATAGGCCTCTCTTGAATTCACATCCCCCCCCCCTTTTTTACCTGAGTCTTCACTTAATATCCAGTTATTGCCTTACACGTTATGAAATTCCATGCCAAAGCATGTATACCTTTTAAACGTTGCTAATTTTTATGTGGGTGACACATACTCTCTGTCACACATTGCTGTGAATAACATAGACAAGCAACTTACGGGTGTATCTCAATCTCGAATGTCACGAGGGAAAAAAGAATTCGTATAAACATCAAATCTCGACAGTGCCTCATTGGTTAAGGCGTCTGATCGGAGATAGAAAGGTCTTCGGTTCGAATCCCTGTCTGGACGGTGATTTTCATAAGCCCTTAACCGCCACCTTCACCTCTGGTACAGAACGCTTCTGTGGCTCGGATTCCACGTTAAAAGGTCTCTTCTGATAACAACTATATGGTTGTGTACACTTTCAAAAGCAAAGATTCAAAACAGACGAAGGCCTAACGTGACCTAAACGAGCATTCATACTGCATTGAGGGGGAGGAGCAAACAGTCAGCCAGTCGGTTGAACAATTTTAATATCACAATCGTCTCTTGTCTCTGTTGCTATACATAAAAAACACACCCGCACTCATTAAGGATAAG
>JARYHS010001018.1:5000-12000 GCA_031002005.1 Vandiemenella viatica
TGGATGGTCGTTGAAATTTGTCTGTGTAACGACAGCACTGTGCCAGTAATAATACACGGTAGACTGGGATGTTAAGATAGCCGCGACAAACACCTAATTTTAAAAATTCATTCACATACAAAGGTATGGGAAAAAAACACATCACACACGATAAAGTTACCATAATGCACTAACTGATAGTTTCATGGTCATCAAACAGACATCATAACCCACATTTTTCATAGTAAATCCCTACACATTGACAAGTTTCCAAAACGTCACCATAGATGTAGTTCTATTACGCTGAAGATAGCGCCCATACTTAAACTGTCGTAAATTGTTAGGTCATTCGTATGCGAAAGTGCGTGTTTGGATATTTTATCCACTCAGGCCTCATCACCTAAAGTCTAATGCCAGATTGTGGTCATGGCCAACTTAGGCTCCATACACCACTCAGAATTATTCTACCAATATCCATTCTAACATCATTATACGCCATATACAGCAATCCCAACACTCTTCATACCTTCCAGTCACATCCACTTGTTGAATGTTTTCCACTAATAAATCTAGCTAGCCTCCTTTGCAACCTACATTTGTTGTACAAAAAATGTGGACTCCATACTACACCCTATAGCCTGACTGTGGGTTTGTACCCAAGTACTTTGGTTCTCTGACACACCCCCTCAGCACCATCTCCATTAAATGATTTTTACCACGAAGTGCATATAGTGAAAAACGTAAGAAACACAGTTCGTATGCCAACACAAACAGCAGTAAACTGTAAACAGCACAGTGGAATGGGATAGTGCCTAAGCCCTGAAACAATGGTTAGAAACACACATTGATGGTGGGTATAATTCTATAACCAAATATTTTAGACTCAAATCCACAGAGGAATCACGCACACGCACATTTCCATGCCTACACACAACAGCACCAAGATAGAACTCACACAGAGGAAGAAGACATACACACACATTAGTGGAGGAAATGAACTGCGCATCCTACATCCAGACAAACGAGTTAAAGGAAGGTCTGACCATATTTACGCATACATACCCAGAGAGAGACGTATACACAAAACACATACACACGTACATCCATACAGCGAGTTCGACATAAACAACAGCAAGCATCATGGAAGCGATGAAGTTGGACAGAATTGTCGTTACCACTGATTAACTGGACAGAACTCTCGTTACAAAAATCATCAGACAGACGAGTTAAAGCCAGGTATCACCATACATACATTTACATGCACAAAGAGTGACGCAGATACACATGTCCATGTCTACAGCGAGTTCAGCACAACTACCTGCACCAATCATGGAAACGAAATAGTGGTGAAGAACTCTCTTGCCTCATGACTGACTGAAAAACAGAACTCTTCTCACATATCATCGGCCTGACGAGAGAGAGAGGGTGTGCAAAAGATGTTTTCGCCAACACACCTCAGTGTTTATCCCATTAATAGTGTTAATCAGACACAATTGATTACATGTACCATCAACAATCAGGTCACCAACACGTCTCATCCACACCACAACCCTTTCAGCCATTCATTAACAGTGGCCCTCCAGGTACCATGAGTTGCAATAGACACTTGACTATCAGCAGATACCAGAACCCCTCATATTCATACTAGACCCCACCAACAAATCCATACGTCTCCACACACAAGCACAAAGAAACTTAAGTGGAGTTACAGCAAATCATACATCCAGACAGATGAGTTTAAGTAATGTATCACCATATTCACACATACAGACACAGAGATAGACGCACACAACTTACATTTCCATGCCTACAGTGATATCGACACAACAACCATCCCAATTACGGCAACGAAAAAGTGGTGTAAAACCCCAATGGCTCATGACTAACCAAAAAATCATCAGTAACATGTGTGCAAGGTACCAAATTCTTCACATCAACATCGTCTCATTTATCTCACACTACAGACCTCTCTACCATCCAGTATCATGTGTCCTAGGTACAAAACTGTTCACATCAGCACCACCACGTTTATCCCACACCTAAGCCTTTTCGGACATAAAGTAACATATGCCCCAGGTACCATGAGTAGCAGTAGACACTTGGTCATCAGACAGATGTCATAATTCACATATTCATACTAGGTCTCACCAAGATATCCATACGTCACCACATATAAGCACACACAAACATAAGTGCAGGATCATCACATCATATATCCAGACAAACGAGTTGAAGGAAGGTATCACTATATTTACACATGCATACACAGAAAGAAGCACACACACGTGTATTTCTATGCCTACAGCGATCTCGACACAGCAACTAGACCAAGCATGACAACGAAAAAGTTGAACAGACATGACACATGACTGGCCAAAAATCATCAGACAGACGTGTTAGAGTGTGTGCAACGGATGACATGTTGTAGCCATCCATCCCAATACTTATGCCATATGGATTATTCATCACACCCAATTGATTGCATGTATCATCAACACATAAGTAGCCAGTCATTGTGAAATCTCAAAGTAGAGTATAATAGTATCATGATAGACACACAACCACATAGAAAGACACACACACACATGCCCATGCATACACACAATTCCATACATCACTACACACATACAGGTAACTCGAGGAAAGGGACTGAACACCCTACATTCAGACTGAATAGGTGCGGCATGTGTGAAGTATGATATGTCTTTGTCACACACATCAGTGCTCATCACACCCAACTGATTACGTCCACCATCAACACTGATGGTCACTGATGGTGAAATCTCGATATGGAGTAGACTCCTATCACCATAATTAGACACACAACCACATAGGAACATGCACACACACATATGTCCATGCATACACCACAATTCTATATGTTACCACAAACATACAAGTAACTGGAGGAAAGGAACTCCACACTTCACGTCCAGACTGAGATGTTACAGGATGGTCAGAGGACAGCATGTCTTTACAATACACCTCAATGCTCACCACACTCACCTGATTTCATGTGCCATCATTATAGATGGCTACTGGAACTAAACTCTTGTACACTGTTTGGTCAAAGTCATTTGTTAAAAGCAGCTTCTGAAAGACTTATTTGGGTCAACCTGCCCAGGCGGGCGTGGCGAGACAGGGCCCCCCCCTCACAGCGGGCGCGTATATCGTGTTTGTAGGTCGGTATACCGGCGCTCATAACCGCTTTCGCCCGCTTCGAAATTCCGGTCCTCGGTGCGGTCCTAAAAAATGCGGTTACCGGTATTAGGCCCCAGTCGGAAAAATGCGGTTATTCGTCGAAGACCGCGATTTTAGGTCCGGCATATTGCGGTATTTCTGTCCGTGAGGAGGGGGCCCTGTCTCGCCACGCCCCGCCTGGGCAGGTTGACCCAAATAAGTCTTTCAGAAGCTGCTTTTAACAAATGACTTTGACCAAACAGTGTACAAGAGTTTAGTTCCAGTAGCCATCTATAATGATGGCACATGAAATCAGGTGAGTGTGGTGAGCATTGAGGTGTATTGTAAAGACATGCTGTCCTCTGACCATCCTGTAACATCTCAGTCTGGACGTGAAGTGTGGAGTTCCTTTCCTCCAGTTACTTGTATGTTTGTGGTAACATATAGAATTGTGGTGTATGCATGGACATATGTGTGTGTGCATGTTCCTATGTGGTTGTGTGTCTAATTATGGTGATAGGAGTCTACTCCATATCGAGATTTCACCATCAGTGACCATCAGTGTTGATGGTGGACGTAATCAGTTGGGTGTGATGAGCACTGATGTGTGTGACAAAGACATATCATACTTCACACATGCCGCACCTATTCAGTCTGAATGTAGGGTGTTCAGTCCCTTTCCTCGAGTTACCTGTATGTGTGTAGTGATGTATGGAATTGTGTGTATGCATGGGCATGTGTGTGTGTGTCTTTCTATGTGGTTGTGTGTCTATCATGATACTATTATACTCTACTTTGAGATTTCACAATGACTGGCTACTTATGTGTTGATGATACATGCAATCAATTGGGTGTGATGAATAATCCATATGGCATAAGTATTGGATGGATGGCTACAACATGTCATCCGTTGCACACACTCTAACACGTCTGTCTGATGATTTTTGGCCAGTCATGTGTCATGTCTGTTCAACTTTTTCGTTGTCATGCTTGGTCTAGTTGCTGTGTCGAGATCGCTGTAGGCATAGAAATACACGTGTGTGTGCTTCTTTCTGTGTATGCATGTGTAAATATAGTGATACCTTCCTTCAACTCGTTTGTCTGGATATATGATGTGATGATCCTGCACTTATGTTTGTGTGTGCTTATATGTGGTGACGTATGGATATCTTGGTGAGACCTAGTATGAATATGTGAATTATGACATCTGTCTGATGACCAAGTGTCTACTGCTACTCATGGTACCTGGGGCATATGTTACTTTATGTCCGAAAAGGCTTAGGTGTGGGATAAACGTGGTGGTGCTGATGTGAACAGTTTTGTACCTAGGACACATGATACTGGATGGTAGAGAGGTCTGTAGTGTGAGATAAATGAGACGATGTTGATGTGAAGAATTTGGTACCTTGCACACATGTTACTGATGATTTTTTGGTTAGTCATGAGCCATTGGGGTTTTACACCACTTTTTCGTTGCCGTAATTGGGATGGTTGTTGTGTCGATATCACTGTAGGCATGGAAATGTAAGTTGTGTGCGTCTATCTCTGTGTCTGTATGTGTGAATATGGTGATACATTACTTAAACTCATCTGTCTGGATGTATGATTTGCTGTAACTCCACTTAAGTTTCTTTGTGCTTGTGTGTGGAGACGTATGGATTTGTTGGGGTCTAGTATGAATATGAGGGGTTCTGGTATCTGCTGATAGTCAAGTGTCTATTGCAACTCATGGTACCTGGAGGGCCACTGTTAATGAATGGCTGAAAGGGTTGTGGTGTGGATGAGACGTGTTGGTGACCTGATTGTTGATGGTACATGTAATCAATTGTGTCTGATTAACACTATTAATGGGATAAACACTGAGGTGTGTTGGCGAAAACATCTTTTGCACACCTCTCTCTCTCGTCAGGCCGATGATATGTGAGAAGAGTTCTGTTTTTCAGTCAGTGAGGCAAGAGTTCTTCACCACTATTTCGTTTCCATGATTGGTGCAGGTAGTTGTGCTGAACTCGCTGTAGACATGGACATGTGTATCTGCGTCACTCTTTGTGCATGTAAATGTATGTATGGTGATACCTGGCTTTAACTCGTCTGTCTGATGATTTTTGTAACGAGAGTTCTGTCCAGTTAATCAGTGGTAACGACAATTCTGTCCAACTTCATCGCTTCCATGATGCTTGCTGTTGTTTATGTCGAACTCGCTGTATGGATGTACGTGTGTATGTGTTTTGTGTATACGTCTCTCTCTGGGTATGTATGCGTAAATATGGTCAGACCTTCCTTTAACTCGTTTGTCTGGATGTAGGATGCGCAGTTCATTTCCTCCACTAATGTGTGTGTATGTCTTCTTCCTCTGTGTGAGTTCTATCTTGGTGCTGTTGTGTGTAGGCATGGAAATGTGCGTGTGTGCGTGATTCCTCTGTGGATTTGAGTCTAAAATATTTGGTTATAGAATTATACCCACCATCAATGTGTGTTTCTAACCATTGTTTCAGGGCTTAGGCACTATCCCATTCCACTGTGCTGTTTACAGTTTACTGCTGTTTGTGTTGGCATACGAACTGTGTTTCTTACGTTTTTCACTATATGCACTTCGTGGTAAAAATCATTTAATGGAGATGGTGCTGAGGGGTGTGTCAGAGAACCAAAGTACTTGGGTACAAACCCACAGTCAGGCTATAGTGGTAGTATGGAGTCCACATTTTTTGTACAACAAATGTAGGTTGCAAAGGAGGCTAGCTAGATTTATTAGTGGAAAACATTCAACAAGTGGATGTGACTGGAAGGTATGAAGAGTGTTGGGATTGCTGTATATGGCGTATAATGATGTTAGAATGGATATTGGTAGAATAATTCTGAGTGGTGTATGGAGCCTAAGTTGGCCATGACCACAATCTGGCATTAGACTTTAGGTGATGAGGCCTGAGTGGATAAAATATCCAAACACGCACTTTCGCATACGAATGACCTAACAATTTACGACAGTTTAAGTATGGGCGCTATCTTCAGCGTAATAGAACTACATCTATGGTGACGTTTTGGAAACTTGTCAATGTGTAGGGATTTACTATGAAAAATGTGGGTTATGATGTCTGTTTGATGACCATGAAACTATCAGTTAGTGCATTATGGTAACTTTATCGTGTGTGATGTGTTTTTTTCCCATACCTTTGTATGTGAATGAATTTTTAAAATTAGGTGTTTGTCGCGGCTATCTTAACATCCCAGTCTACCGTGTATTATTACTGGCACAGTGCTGTCGTTACACAGACAAATTTCAACGACCATCCAAAATTCTAGTATTTCCAGCGTATCAGGCTTTTTTTCGGGCTCGTCGATGTCATTGTCATTAGAGGTGAGAAAGGATGTATGGCAAGGAACGGTGAGGAATTCGGCCATGGACTTTTGAAGGTCTCTTTCCCTGCATTCGTCTGGAGTGATTTCAGGAATCCAAGCACTCTTCCATTTCACTGTTCTGTTTACAGTTTGCTGCCGTTATTTTTGGGGTACGAACTGTTTTTATCAGGTTGTTCACTATATGTCCTTCGGGGGCAAAAATCGTGATGATTGGATGTACCAGAGAAGGAAGAACTTGTGTTACAAAACCACAGTCAGACCTTGCTTGTATGTATGGTGTACACTAATGTGTGTTTTGTGACGTATGCAGCTGTGAGTGAGCATCAAAAGTACGACATTGCCGCCTGTGTTAAGAAAGGCTCTTGAATCTACTCATGCCTTTATGGTACTAGGGTCGCATGTTACTGTGGCTTGTGGCTATGTGGGTGATATGGCTGATGCTGAGTGAACAGTTTCGTACTTGTGCACTTGCTACTAGATGGTA
>JARYHS010001019.1:0-28247 GCA_031002005.1 Vandiemenella viatica
CAGTACAACTAGTCACAGACGTAACAACGAACCTGATGATGGCGGCAGAGCTAGCCGCCGAAAGCTTGTCTTCCGTCAATTCTATCCGGCGGAGAACCTATGAAGACTACATTTCAGTACAACGCTTGTTTTTCCCTTTTCTTACGTATTTATCGTTGCTTCGTCTAACACAGTTTTTAGAAGAAAGTTTCATAGTTATTACTCATTTGAAATAGCGTCAGATCGTAGGATTCTTGATTGTCATGCTGCCATCGGTACTGTTTTTGCATTTCAGTATTTTTCGTCCCGATCACTATTCCATCTATCAACACATTTTTCCAGGATAATATACCACAGCTTCTCCTCCCCTCACTTCCGTACCGTTAGAAGGTTAGGAGACAGCTAGTTTGTTCGAATGGATCATGGAGGAAGGAATATATGGAGACGAGATAACGCGAAATCCGTGAAACCTCGTGAAAAAACTGTGCCTGCGCGGCGGACATCGCAGTAGTATCAAAACATTGGGCTGTTTGCACTGTGTCAGCTGCTGAGAATATTTCATTTTCTAATATTCTAAAGTTTTCTATAATGCCAAGTTGTGATGCATATGGTTTCACAAACATACGAGATAGGAAAAAACCTGGAATAGCGTTTCATAACTAAGTCACATTGTAATTATCGTTCTTGAAGTATCTGACAGGGAACCGCAACATTAGTGCCATTCGCTATAAATTTATTCATTGCTCTCAATAGGATCATATTATTCTCAAATTTTTGTTGGTGTAGTGTAGACAATTAGCATATGTTACTATTTTGCACCTGAAAATCTAGCCTTATTGTAGACAAATGTTGGAAATTTAATTTAAACGGGTCATGTTCACATCGCGACACAGTGAATATGGTATTCTGCATGCATTACTCACGTTTAAGTTTAGACTGAAATTGCACAATGAAATTAATCGTGATAATTTGTGCTCTACGAACTACTAAACGTGATGAAATAAACTTTGTTGACGGAAATGTAGTTCGCGATGCATTTTTTGTGTTTAGATGTGTCTACATAGTTTGGTTTTGTAGCGGCAATGTTAATGGAAATGGCAGGTTGAAATGCTGTGTATACCAGTAGAGAAGAAATCAATTTATTTATTATTAGCTGTTAGCTTCTGATTTTTGAATGTACTGATTTTTCTAGCAAAATTATATATGCCACTACCAGTACAATATCTTCTAAGTAAGCTCAGAAACTATGAGGTTTTATGAAGTATTAATTTTTTTAAAGCTCTAAACATTGACTTATGCTTTTTTTAAATTTCAGATATGACTTGTTTCTGTTTGTAAATATGTCTACAAGTATATTTCTAGATTTTGAAATCTTCCTTGTCAATTACTGAAATAGAATGTGAAAATATAACCTATTTGAACATCAACTAAAATTTAAGGACTGTAGAAATAAACAGTTTGTTATTCAAGTTAAAAAGAATTACCTGCTCATTAAGTTAGTCCGAATTCATCATCAAATAAGGATATGGCGATAGTTTTTTCTGGTCCAGGCCGCATTTCAACCTAACCACGTCAATTTTAAGGTACAATATCTCAAGAACTAAGCGAGATATCAAAAAAATTTATTCTTTACTTTCAGTTTCCCTCATCGAGTTACATAAGAATTCGTCATCAAATTGCGGCGCCACGGTTATCGTTGTATCCCCTCATAACCTAACAACCTCACTTTTGAGACAGTATATCTCGCGAACTAAGCGAGATATCGAAAAATTTTATTCTTTATTTTCGATTTGTATCGTCGTGTTACATAAGAATCTATCACCAAATTTGACTTTGGGGACACGTTTCTTCTGAATTTCAACCAGAAACTCCACTCTTTTGAGACAGTATATCTCGAGAACTAAGCACGATATCAAAAAAAAATTATTCTTCATTTTTTATGTGTCTCGTCGAGTTACATAATAATCCATCATCAAATTGCGGTGGCACGGTTGTCTTATGATTCCCTTGAGATTTTTGTGCATATTTCCGTGTTTCTCTGGTCAAGCAATATGGCGGCCTCCCCTCCCCACTTGTCTCCAACCGGTTTCACTCCAGTATGTGGCGAAGGTCCCTTGCGTCGTCTCCATATATTCCTTCCTCCATGGAATGGATCCCCCAATCAGCTCTGCTCAGCGATGAACTAACCCACAGTCTAGAGTTTAACAATACTTACAGGACAAACAATGATGCATTTAGGGATTTACCGAGTCTAAACACAAAGAAACTGAACACTAATTTCCGCCGCCTTTCTTCTACAGCAGTGTTTCTTAAACTTTTAGCTCCACGTACCCCTTTAAAATTTCCCAGGCAATGGCGGACCCCCTTAACAAAAAAAACTGAAACCCATTGTGCGTAATTATAGGCTTGAGATAGTAATTCCGCCATTACATAAATCTTGTCGCTAACCCCCTACGATCAACTGGCGAACCCCTAGTGGTTCGTGTACCCCACTTTGAGAAAAACAGTTCTACAGAAGTGATAGGTTCAAAATGTTAAGCGGACAGTTCGCAATAGATTGGATTAGAGTTGGCTCCTCCTGTATGTGGTTACTATGGTTCCAGGTGTTTAATAGATGATCTGTTCAAAGGAAGAGAAGCAAGTGTTGCTATCAGTTTACGAATTATGAAAGCTCTAAGCTGTTTTGTTTTGTTATTGTTTGCGGAATACATATTTGAGAATGAAATCTGAGATCATATAAGAAATCATTTAATTCGCAGCCAGGATGGAGGATGCGAATATGATGGCGGTATTTAAACTCGCGCCAATCTTACCTTTTCGAAACGGCACTCAGCTGAAATGCTGTGTCACTCCTGATTTATGGCAGAAAGCTCCGAATTGGAATGAACGTCTCTTCCTGTACCTTGGTGTACTGTCAGTCGCGTTAATAATCTGCTGTCTTTTGAAGAAAAACGGTAACGGGCAATAAGACGCTTCAATGCTCCTTTGACACCTTTTTAGACTACAACACGCGCGGACTTTGCTTATTAATTGTCTTTGCTGCAAATCTGTTAATCCTGTTTTACTGTTCCAGAAGATGAATGTGGTGCAGTCTGTGCCCTCTTCGAAACCGAGAGCGCCCCTACGACCATCGGCATCAGCGCCACCAAGGGATGATCTCGTGGAGTGCACCAACTGCGGTCGCCGCTTCACCGAAGATCGTGTAGCTAAACACGAGGAAATCTGTCGAAAGACTGCCACCAAGAAACGCAAAGTGTTCGACCCCGTGAAGCAGCGAGTCAAAGGAACAGAAGCGGAAGCCTACATCAAGAAATCTGCGAGGGGACAGGCGCCAAAGAAGGTGAGACTATACAAAAACTTATACCACTATATTCCCTGCAGCTAAACTGAATTGAAAATGGTAAGCATATCATCGTAAGATTTCATTAACGATTATCAGACTTCTCATATTATTTATTTAAAAACTAAACTGAAATGCAGGCCATTTCCTATCACTTACAATATTATTAATTTTCGTAAAAATTTTATACGCATCAACTCATCAGTTTTAATCGAATCTGTTCCTATTACTCCTCATTTTCCCACAAAATTTATGTGAAGGATAACTAAAAATATTACTGCTGATCTCAGTGATAGCGGTAGTCTTGGTCTATAGGTAATTATCCTATTCCATCACGACTTTCAAACAGAAAAAAGTGGAACTTCTTTAGCGGTGCTATGGAGAAATTCGTTCGCGTTACGGAACAGTGTGGAATCGCCATGCCATTGTATATTTAGTAGTTTTTAGTTACGAGCCAGAAGTTGCGTGTTCAACCCTCAGTTTTTGTCGGGCTTAGAAGCTAGTTACTATAACTGAATTCCCCGTACTTTATGCTGTAACAAGAATATTCTAGTCCAGGTTCCATTTTAACTTAACCACAATTTCCGTTAATATTGCCGCTACAAAATCAAACGATGTAGAAACACCTAAATATATTAAATGCATCGCAAACTACATTTCATAAAATAACATTTTCTAGGCTATATCACGATTCATAGTTCGCATAGCATAACTTATCACATCATACACCTTCAGTATGAAATGCAACTGAACTAAACTAGCCCAATAATATATTCACTGCATCGTGGTGTAAAATTGAGGCAGATATTCTCCGATATAAAAGCTGTAAATACAAACTAAAGCTAAATGCGATGTTCTAATCTAGCAAAGTGTTCTTTAAATTTTTAGTAATTTTCATTTGTTGATGAGAATAACTTGGTCAAAGTTTATATTTACTATACAAATGCAATATCATTGTTTGTCCACTCAACTGCGAAAGAAACAAAAAATACACATGAAAAATATTTAGCAGTTTCTTCACCAGGTTTAAAAAAAATGACCTGCCCCCTGCAGATGAAGACACTACCAGTAATATCCAGGCAGAAGGCTTTCAAATTTAAAATAATTACACAAATACAAAAAATTTACGATTAAATATTGTGTTTTATGCTTTAGTGGTTGAAAATAATTCAGAGGCTGTTTATCATCATAACTTGTAATGAATTTGAGTTGATATTTCCAATGACTACAAAAAGCACAAGTAATATTAACACCAGATTCTACTCTCATAGTGTTAACTCATTAGCACTAAAATGAAAATAATAAAACACTGCCCTTGTAGAGTCAAATTAATATCAACAGGCCTAAATATTGCCTTTTGAAATATTGTCCCTCAAAATCCAAACAAAAGAGAAAATTAAGTTTTTGAAATTAGGTCTTTGATCATGAGTATTATGATTAAGACCCTGCTACACCGTTCACCGTGCGGTATAACATTTTCAAACCTTAAGTCTACCCAGCAGTGGTGGATCAGGAGGGGGGGGGGGGGGGCTAGGAGGCTCAAGCCCCCCCCAAAAGTATTTAGGTCCACCCCTGACATTGTAATTTTTTTTAGGTCTACTGATCTTTTAAAGGCGGCATGGCTATAAAGTCTACCCTCACCCAACTCAAGCCCCTCCCCCAAATCAAAATCCTGGATCCGCCACTGCTAAACCACGTAGCAAGAGTTAGCAAATGCACCATGCTTCTTAATGATCTGGCTTTAATGACTACAGAAAATGATTTACTTAGAGTATAGATTTGGGCACTGTTATCTCTAAATTTGCCCACATTAAATCACGAAAGGTAGTTTTGTAAATGTGCTATTTCATTTTACATCCCGAGAGCCTCATGTTTGCATTTTCTACAGGCCCTGTGCTGTCTTAATCCATATCTGAGTCTACCTTATCAACCATCCAGTTGTAGGTGGTTTCCAGAATCATTTATGACAAATGCAGCGAAAGACCTAAACCAATGCCTCAAAATCCTCATAGAATTTCACGAACAAATTAACATATTACGTACAGCTTAAAAACGTACACAGTCCACAGATAGAAGGTGACATTTAGCCCTAAATTAATGCCTCAAAACCCACATAGTATTTTACAAACAAGTTAACATGTTATGTACAGCTTAAAAGCTTACACAGTTCACAGATAGAAGGTGACATTTATGTTACCTTATCAGTATAATTACAGAATATACATCAGGCTTAGCAATACAGTAGTGGATTAAATGCTGCTATCGGAAGTGAAGAAAACCTCGGAATATCAAAACATTGGTGATAGGGCTTTTACGTGTCCCCTAAACCATGTATCAGAATGATTAAACATGCTGCATGCAGTATGTGAGAGATATCGAAGGAAATTTTGGTCACCTTCTTAACAACAATTTTCATCATCTGCAGAGTCTACCTCCTTTGGTTCCTGACATCTGACAAAATCAAAACATGCTTTGTACAAGTTAAAGGTTAGATTAAGACCATGTAAAAATTTTGACAGTATCTTTCTGTTCCAGGACAGAAAATTTACCATTGAGCCAATAGTGATATGTAATGAAGGTCTATTAATTTCACAACACTATTCATACATCGGATCTTTTATTTAAATGTATTCCTTGCAATTAAATCAAATATAGAAGGTGGGAAGGAAAGAGTACATTGTTAATTATATGAGTCCATTTTATTCATTATGTCTTTAAAAATGTTGATAAAATCTCATTTCTTTACCTGTCATAATTAATTTTGTCATAGTTGTTTATTAAGACAGAAAAGCTAACATTTTTCAGAGCTGAACGCATGATGCGTAAGCTATATTAAAAGTGCAGTTCTCCATGGTTACATTTCTAGGGGAATGACTGATTATGCTTAAATAGAAAACATGATTGTTTATGCTAAGTGGTATATTCCATAACTGCTGACCTACCTTCATATCAGTAATTGAATGATTATGTTCAAGACTGTTATTCAGCAAGGCACTCGCCATCCAGACTTCAGTTTTTACATGGTTTTACAAAATTACTCTAAGCAAATTCAAGGATTGTTCCTTAAAAGATCATGACAGAATTTTCTCATGTAAATTACTATAATTAGTAAAGATTCAAATATTGATGGGAATATTTGATCTGAGGTATTTATGAATATACTGGTCTGTTGTGAGAGTAAAATGTTACATCATTTCACAGACATAATTTTGTATAGCAGAAGTTTTGCTTTTATTTTATGTACTGAATAATAAATTAGAAATAAACCTAAATGATTGTGAAATTTCTACAATCAAAAGGCCTGTCATCATTGTTTATTTTTTTTTTAAGTTTCCACTTTTGAGAGTTGTCCAGCATATCCTTTTCCAAAGACTGTGCTTATTTGGAAAATAAGGTTGCATCCACTATAGGCTAGCTAGGACTGTTGTTATTTTTACGGGGGAGCGGATATGTTTCCCCCATCCATGTCACATGTAACTTGTTTTCTATATGATAAGTGCAAGTTTGATACTGAAATGTCTAGTTTATGAGGTAGAAATTGTGAACAATCTCAGCATTTACCTAGGTGATTACAGAAAACAGCAATCAATGTGGATGGTATTCCAGGACCGGGTTATGAACATAGGCATGTTGTACCTCCTTAGTCTAGTGGGGATGCATGTTAACAAACTCAGCCACACTGTTGGTTTTCAAATGCAACACTTGCGAAGCAAAATAACAATGATGCCAACACAAGATATAAACTACTGATTAGCAAACACAAGCAGGGTTTAAACAAACTTGTGAAAGATGATAGTTGTATTACCACAGATACAGAATATAATAATCCAGATAGGTTTTGTGGAGAAGCATTAATCACATAGAACACATGTTTAACAGTTACCCCTTTGATTTTTCTTATTAAAATCATATATCAACAATGAAAGAATTTTATTGTTTTAGTTTGAAGAACCTCCATTTAGTCTCTATTCTTTTTCTGAAGTATCTACCAGTAAACTGGGCTCAACTTGTACTCTTCACTGTTGCAGGATGTAACTGTAAAGAAACCAGACTGGCGCAGGAAGCACGAAGAGTTCATTAACACCATTCGAGCAGCAAAAGAAATGAAGGCACATTTGGCAGCAGGTGGCAAGTTATCTGACCTGCCCCCGCCACCTCCACTTGATACCTCTGACTACATCCAATGTCCCCACTGTCAACGCCGTTTCAATGAAGCTGCTGCTGAGCGACACATCCCACGCTGTGCCGACATGAAGCATAATAAGAAACCTGTCCCTGCGGCCAAGTCTAAGGCAGGTGGACTTGCCTCTAGGAGGCGATGAGGTGTGTTCATGAAACTGGTCTGTGAATTAACCATAAAAAAATAAACAAAAATATGTATTGTCAGTCTTACACTACAATGCATTCAAGCATTAGTAATACCACTGTAATCAGATTAAAATAAAATTTACAGCTGCAAAAATGAACTGAACTGGATAACAATTATTAAAACTACTTTATTTGTGATGTTATTAATGGTGAGTGATAACTGAGTTACACAATGTACAGAGGGGAAATAATGTAGATAATTATGCAGACAATCTGCAAATAAAAGTAATTAACTCCTTTGGCATATTGAGAAATTATAAACTTGAGTTGTGTAATCATTCATGTTAGTGGAACTAATGAATCTTGTTAATCTGAATTTGCTAACAACTAAGATTCTTTCGATCAGTGTTGTGAGAATATGTTTGAGAAAATATGTTTGTTTATAACACATAAAACATCATCAGAACCACAAATTTACTACTGAATGGTAAAAAAGTTTTATTTTATATTTGTTATGTACAGAAATTTCAGTAGGCCCAATTTTCAACAGACTGCACATCCCACTATTAATGTGTTTTTAAATTATGTATTATCTTTGACAATGCTGACAAAGAGCTACTATTTATATTTACAGTATCATCAAAAGATTGATTTGCTAATACCAAATTTTATTCTTTTCTTCCATGTAAAAAGAATAATGCATTTTTCAAAATTTAATGTTATTTACTTACATGACTGCAACAGTTTTATGGTTATGTATAAAAAAAGTTCCATTGGCGTTATTCAGTAACACTAAATTACATGCAACTGCAGAAAAAATGGCCTCAACGACATTACATTTTTTTCTTTTTGGGCTAGTAAAACAACTAATATGTTCAAATTCCAGCTACATATCTGACTAAAATGTGAGCATTTTCAGAGGGTACATCATAAACTTGAGATATAGCTTTAGGATGCACATGAGAGAATAATGATACAAAATCAATTACTTTCCAAGAACCATTGTTTACTAAACAACAGATAATAAATTAAGACACTTTTTCATTCTTTAGATGTTTTAAAGAAATGTAACTAGAATATTTCATTGTTTGGGGCCAATAACTAGAAACCTAATCTGATCATCAATTTATGATTTTTTTAAATCATTTTTTAAAATCAATATTCATAACTTGTCCTCTAATGATTACATTTGTCAAGTATTCATTAACCTTAAGGTGAAAGAGGATCCAGTTAAGGAAAACAAAGCTTACTTCAATTTAAAGCGAATAACGTTATCAAATAATTAGTTAGCTGATACTGGATTTATTTTATGAATTAACAGTCAATGACTGCTTATTACTGATGGGAAATGAAAAGTATTCAACAGAAAATATTAGCAACAATATCAAAAGAACAATTGCTTACACAATAGCCAATTACAGGGAGGCTCAGAATCACAAAACATTATTATTAATTGCAGTGGAACTTATTTCCCAATAACAATTTCCTTTTACACCTTCTTTCTTAGTATGCCAATTTCTGCTTTTCTTTCACTGTGTGAGATAAATTATTCAGCACCTCCTTCAAAAATTTATTTCTGTCCACAACTTTCTTACCTACAAATCACTGAGCGTTGTGGGTGAGTGGTTAACGCTCTGGCCTCACATTCGGGAGGATGCCGGTACGAATCCCCGTCTGGGCATCCAGATTTGGGTCTTCCATAGTTTCCCCAAATCACTCCAGGCAAATGCCGGGATGCTTTCCTCAAAAAGGCCATGATTGAATTTCTTTCCTTTCCTAGTCCCCAATCCCATCCCGCCTCTAATGACCTCAATGTCGACGAGGCGTAAAGCCATAAACAAAAAAAACCTACAAATCAAAACCTGCTAAATCCATATGCCTCAAATCATATGTTAATCTATGATCAAGGTCATCTCTTTCCTTCCTCTAATATTGAACCAGTCCTAATTGCCAATGCCAATCCACCACTCTCTTCACCCCATCTTCTTTCTGTCTTTAAATGACTCCAAGCCCCTTTCCTAATATGACCTCCATCGGCT
This sequence comes from Vandiemenella viatica, assembly GCA_031002005.1. NCBI lineage: Eukaryota > Metazoa > Arthropoda > Insecta > Orthoptera > Morabidae > Vandiemenella > Vandiemenella viatica. The sequence continues at coordinate 9,667 of JARYHS010001019.1, forward strand.
AGAGGAAAATTTGTGGAAAGTAAAGTTTGCTTATCTTGCATCTTTTTTTCTTTGACAAAATAAACATTTATTTAAAAAATCATCTTTTGTTTAATATTAGCCTCACAATTTTACCACCAGCTGTTGAAATCATATTTGGAATTTCCTATATTGCAACACCATTAAAACAATAAAATTTTAATGATCATTTAACAACTTATCAGTATCATACTTATCACTTACATCAATATAATTTCTGAATTCAGAAAATAAATCAACACTCACCACAGAAGATTACAGGATGGAACAGTTCTATTCTCTTTCCAAGGAAGCGTGCATAAACTACGTGGCTCGGTCCAGGGAGGGGAAGGATTGGCTGGAAGGTTACGCTGAGCTACATGGGGGGAGGATGGGGGAGAGGTTTCGAGCCAGGCCACATAGCTTTCCTTTCATAACATTTTTCACAGTTAAAATGAGGTACAGAACACAACGGCATGTGAATATTTATTTCCCTCAGTTATTTATCTCGGTATGTAATTTATAATAATCTGACGGGAGAAAACAGTACAAAATGTCTTCTGGAATCAGAAGGGGAAAGAAGCTACATGCTACATGGAGAGGAGGGGGGGCATTCACAGGAGGCCAAAATGGAGCTACGTGGTTTGTGGATTCTCCCTAAGGAGTAATTATTTAAATGAAAATTAATACTTACCACAAAAAATTTGGGTTAAATTTTCTGTATTATTTTGAACAAACCTCTTGCCACTGGAAGTAATGTGCACAACTAAATAGTAATGCATTCATTCCCAGATCGGGATTAACTAAATAATTAAAAAAATGGAATAACAACTATAGGCAACACTGCAGATACTGTTGATGTGTAGTTGTAAGAAATTAGAGAACAGTTTCATTTTGGAATCCCTTTGATTAATACTGAAAATAATTTGTTATGTAAAGCACAGAATACATTTCTTACAACTAAGTGTAAGTCGTTCTTCCATTCATAAAATAAGACCTGTTTCAAAATTTAAGACAATCAAAAAAATGGAAGTATTTCAAAAATGGACAGGTTTTTCTATAAAGTTGGCTTTGTGGCTACCACAGTGTAAAGTCTGAAGATGATCAACACTGAGATGTTCATGAGGCCCAATAAAAACAACATTTATCAACTATAGTGCGAGTAAATGAAGGTTGTGATAAAAAAGAATACATTAAACAGTATTGAATTAATGTGTACTCGATCAATGTAAGCTCCACAGGTGTTCAGCCTGATAGTGTCATAAAAAACACAACGTTTCAACAATCTAGGCACTGACTTCTAGCTTACATCATCATCTGCACCTGATGAAGAAAGCAGAGCTAGCTGCCGAAACATGTTTTTTTTTACAAAACTGTGTTTTTATGACGTTATCTGGCTGAACACACGTGAACATTACATTGAGTATTGAATTACTACAGTGGTGCCGACACTCTGTTTTACTTCAGTTAGTTGAAATTAAGGGCAAGAACTGGATCCTCAAAATGTCCCAAGTTGGTGACACATTGATATAGATGCAAACTCAAAAGGTTTCTTTTTTTATGTTTACAATGCCATGAAATCCTTCAGTCTTAGAGAGTATAACATATGTTTAATACATCGGCTCACTATTCCACACTATCCTAATGTACGCTTTCCCCACCAGTGTGTGGAACTGTCAGTTCAGTAGCAAAGAAAACAGAAATCACCATAATTTGACATGACTGTTTTTTGGTAAGAATAAGTTTTTTGTCAAAAAAAATCTTGGTGTTTTTTTTGTAAAAAATATTTTTTTTTTTTTTGTAAAAAAAAATCTTGTTTTTTTGTAAAAAGAAATCTTTTTTTTTTTTCCACTGACTGAAATTACAATAGATTACTAACTTTAACAACTGTATATGAAAGTTCTGAAAAGAAAAATAGAAATGAGCTAAAAAATATCACTTTACAAGATAAAGTTTATATACCAACACACAAAACAAAACTATGGTCAGCTCAAATTCTTCCAGGCTGTAATCATGAAGAGGTGTTTCCACCAATCACCTATTATTTTGAACTGTGTTAACATAAATATGTACTATTTTGAATAATCAAAATTTTACACTAAATTTGAATATCTGTAGAGTTAATGTTACCTACGAAATTGCTTTTTCTGTGAAATAATTTTAATAATGATAGCATTAATAAAACAAAAGAATTTGAATTTTGTAATTAACATCAATAACTGATGACATAAACATAGATAAATAATTCAATTACTATGAAAGATAGTTATTCATACAACAAAGTGCTGCAACAAGTGTGTACACACAATTACACATCAGAAGTTGGCAATTTCCAAATTCAGGGAAAAGTGGGGTGCAATGACTAAAAAAAGTGAACAAAACATTCATTTTATGGTGTTGGATTGAATCAGGGTAAAAGAATAATGTAGTGAAACTGACTGGAAAGTATTGTAATTTGTTTAGATATAAATCTACTTTTATACATTAAATGATCTTATGTGAGAAATTGTATTTTACAGTGTAAAATAAAATGTTTTAGTGTTTTATATTGTTATTGTTAATTATGATGAAACTCACAGACTAGTAGCAATTTCCCTACATTCCTGTCTTGACATTTATGGAAATTTTTACTTTCAATTCCTTGATTGTGTCAGATAAATTGTTCATCAGCTTTCATACTGCTGCTTCCTAGAAATAAAAATTTTCCTGCACTTTTATACTTGGCATCAAGTGTTAATTTATGGTCATAACTGTCTCTTTGCTTCCACATTCTATGGCAAATCTTTAGCCCCAAAATCCATCCAGGTCTCTCACCAGTAAGTGCCTTGTACCAAATTTAGTTCCTCCTCCTTCCGATTTAGCTGAGATGTAATTTTTCTCGTCCACCATTACTCCTCTCCATCTGAAACACTTAGCTGACCATCTTTTGTAACAGTCACATAGTCCGTATACAAAACATTAAAATTTGTCTCCTCCATCAACATCACGTGCTGCATTTCATTTCAGCAAGTGCAAAGTCTTTTATCTGCTTCCTTCCACAAATAATAGCGAGCACTTTAGACTACAACTGACACAATATAACACTGATTTCTTTGTCAACACATCACTTGCATTATCCTTAGCACTTATTAACTCATGTGTTCTATTACCGCTATTCGACAATCTTTGATTTTAAATAAGATATGATATAATAACGTAATAAATGTGGTTCCATATTCCCTGCTGTTAACTTCTCTCTCGACCTTCCTTTCCTGCCACAATAAGCGATTGCATTGTCTCACTGCATTCTGTCACGTATACGTACAGCTTGCATCATTGACCTAGAACAAATCCTGATTCACCGTCTGCATGCTAAGTACTTGTGCCACTCTGGTAGCTGGCTAATTCATCCAGTGTAACCACTCCTGACGTAACCACATTCCAATGCCCATCTTCAGGCACACCACTATAATCAGGGGCGGATTCAGGGGGGGGGGGCTAGGCGGCTCGAGCCGCCCCCCCCTAGAAGTATCTAGGGCCACCCCCGACATTGTAATTTTGGAGACCTTTTTTTTTAAGCTCTATGGATTTGAGGCCCGAGGAGGCTATAAAGACTACCCCATGGCCGACTCAAGCCCCCCCCCCCCAAAAAAAACCAAAATCCACTGAAGGCAAGCCTTCTGAACCAAAATTTACTCAAGCCAAGGCCCCCCCCCCCCAACCAAAATCCTGGATCCGCCCCAGACTATAATCGATTCCACTGTATGAATCAAGTACATCTGCTTTTCCTTGCTATGGTGCCTCTTTATGTATTTTTCAGACCCTTCAGCTTCCCATAGCATCTGTTTTTTCTTATTATCCCTTCATGCAATAACCTATCGCCTTTTTTCTGCAGATCCTCATTTTTCTTTGTAACCATTACTGATGGCCAATTTTCCTTTCTTCTCTTCTTCTCTACTTCCTTCTTCAATGGTACACATGGAGACCAATGCTTGCTATTCCATTTTCTGATGACCCTCTGTCACCTCGCATGGTGCTGACCAAGTCTCCTTGCTGCTGTTGACCTTCTTTCAGCTACCTCTGCGTGCTGTGTTGCTGATTCTGCTCGCCAATTCTGCTTACTGCTGTTTCAACTACCTCGCTGCATGTTTCTGTAACATTGTTGTTAGGGTGGTATTTTGTACATTGTTTTTCTTGCTTTCGTATTTTATTCTCATTAGTCACAAGCCTGCTGGAGTATTATGCCTACCCTCACACCCAACACTTTCTCGTGCTGGCTGCACCTGACAACCAATAAAAATCCTACTGTGGTCGACTGGCTACTATTTTTTCACTCTGTCACCATCGAGATAACTTATATGTGGGTCGGAAAACCTACTGTGATGTCAGCAGTAGAATGTGTAAATAATACACTAGCTGGTTATGTAAAAGTATTTAGATTTATTAATTTATAAACATGATAAATGTTAGCAACCCATTAACGCGGCCATTTCCCTATTCAAGCCAGGTCTGTTTAAGCAACTAATTCCAGAGACTAATAGTTCCTATGAATTCCCATTAGGCTGTACCATCCCCCAATATCTATCGTCATCTAAGCAAGTTAATTCCCACCTGTCATTATGGTGATGCTGAAATGTGTTGTCCGGCGAAGTTTGCCACCATCGACTCCCAGTATCAGCTCGGCTTGCTGACCAATTGTGATAGTCTGCCATCTCCCATCACATCTCAAGGACATACAACACTTCCTCTTCTGGCTTTCTACTATACTGATACTGATCATGGACTAAGCATGTGCAAAACCTTCCATGTAATTTACCAGTTAACATACAACCACTGCCTGGCTTCATGTATAGGTTTGACCACTTATACACTTTTCATAAGAATAAATGGCCACATACGACAGTATTCATATGGAGCCCAAAGCAGCTGTGGCATACCGAGCGGGGCGGTGTAACGGTTAGCGTTCTCGCCTCGCATTCGGGAGGACGGCGGTTCGAATCCCCGTCCGGGCATCCAGATTTGGGTTTTCCATGGTTTCCCAAATCACTCCAGGCAAATGCCGGGATGCTTCCTTCAAAAGGCCATGGCCGAATTCCTTCCCATTCCTTGCCCCCATCCTTTCCCGTCTCTAAAGACCTCGATGTTAAAAAGAGACGTAAAGCAGTTAAAAAAAAAAAAAAAAAAGCTGTGGCATGAATAATTTCAACTCTTGTTTTATGGTCTGTGCTATCAGAGTCGTCCTTAATAACAGTAGAACCTCTGAATTCAGGTGGGAACTTACCTACCAGTACAAACTGGGCACTAGGCAACCACCTTGTCTCAACTTAAGAAAATATCCGGTCATTATTATTATTTTTACTTATGTTTACTTTTTTTTTTCCTTATCCTCTCTTTGCCTCCATTCCCACTACCTAAATTGAACCACCACTAACCTGAGGAGATGTTTAACTTTATATAGTCTTTTTTATTATTATGACTATTATTATTTTATATGTATATATCACATTATGGAGGGAGGGTGGTGTAGGAGACTCCTACACCACTCTAACTCCATAATCTGCTCCTGTAAACAAAGGGCTAAGCCGGAAATATTCAGTGTTTTTCTTGTTCTTGTGCTTTTTTATGTGCTCACCCCATGAAATCATCATCTAAGTGTAATGGACGGTTTTGAGACATATTAGTTAAGGTTAAATATTAGTACTTTAGTTGAAAGCAACGTCCCGTACGCACGCGTGAGGTTAGCCTCGTTTTGCAGACGCAAGCGTCAGCAGATGCCAGGACAGAAGGCGATGACCGGGGTGATGACCCATCGAACATCTAGAACGTTCGACGATCGGGATAAATTACGAGCGACGGTACGCACTGGGGCTCTTCTGCAAGTATCAGTACTGTAGGGCAGACACTATGTCAGTTTAATGGATAGGGTGCCTCTCTCCGTAGCCGCGTCTCGCGTCATGGTCGATAGCAGGCAACCTCGCTACCAAGACTAGCTGCTAGCCATTCACTATTGTAAGTAATGGGTCCACCATCTATACTTTGAGTAGATCATTAACGTCAAGAAACTATGGCTTCAGTTATTAGTACCATCGGGGTTAACCTAGCAGGCAGTATTCATTCGGATGTATTGGCTTCAGTCTAGAGTGTACAATAAACGCCTATCGTAGCAGTTAGACGCCTTGTCTGTCGTACTAGAAGTAGAAGAACCTATAGCTAACTATAGCCCAGTTCACTGATCATTACATGGTACTATTATAAAGCAAAGGGTCATGTCCTTAACCATGTGGTGTCAGTTATCCTGATTAACAGTAATCCATCTAGCCGCCGTACTACGAGGAGACAGCAGAAGTTGCCGAGGCAAACTGTGGTAATACTTCGCACAGGTCAGTACCTAGGATCTGGTCGGTTTCTCCAATGCCACATTGCGCTCACAACTGCAACAACCTCCAGCATTAAGCCCTAGGCCCATACGAGCGATCACACGCAGTGCCATGATAGGAAGGGCGGCCCACCACTTAACCATCCTGTCAACTAATCGACTAAGCCCAAAACGGTCGATTACATAAGGTAAGTGGTGGTTCATTTCGCTATCCTTTTTTTTTTTATAAAACCATTCGCTACTTAGCTCCTATTACGTCCCAGTTACTATATATTAGTTTGCTCTTTCCGCCTACCAGAGATCAGTTTTGATATATATCTATGCTTGAGTCTTAGCTCTGATTCACTGCACCTCTACCTGTCTTCAGTTTGTTGGCCAGGAAAGTGGTGGGGGTAAATTCAATATTTCTGTAAGGCAGTCTCCCACAACACCCCCTCCCCCAAAATGTTCTGTTAATAAATGGCTAGACCCAAAAATTTCTATATCTTGTGTGTTTTTGTCTTTTATGTGTGTTTGTGCCCCACATCCATCATCTAAAGGTAAGTGGTGGCTCATTTCCTGTTTGGTGGGTGCTAACGAGATGCAACTTGTCTCCCTAGTTTATCCCAGACATGCTCTATGGGATTCAAATCAGGAGAGCAAGCAGGTTACACCATTTGTGCAATATCTCCCACTTCCAAGAAAACATCAACCACCCATTCTCTATGAGGGCCAGCATTATCATCCATCAATACACACAGCATCTTGTAACAAGATCTTACCCCGATACCTGACAGCAGTTAAACCTTGTCAATGCACTCATACAATTTCATGAAGAGTGTTCAAGTGGTCAACATAATCCCTGCCCTCACCATAAGGGATCCTCCACAATAACGGTTTTTTTCCACAATATTTGGGTCCCAAAATCGTGTTCCACGTTCCCTCCAGATGCGAATCCATCGAGAATCACTCTCCAGACCCAATCGAGACTCATCGGTGAAAAGAACATTGGCCCACTGTTCAACCAGCCAGTTGGCATGTTGACAACTCCACTCTAGACATTCCGTTCGGTGAAGAAGTGGCAGGGGTACAAATACAGAAGGTCTCCAACAATAAAGGCCATTTTGCCGAAGCCTTCTGTACACTGTTTGCCTTGATACAACAGTTCCACTGAATGCTGCGACATCAGATGCCAGCTGCCGTGCAGTACTAAGGTGGTACTGTCATGCCCTTACAGCCAAATAATGGTCTTCTTTTTCTGATGTCACACCTGGCCAGCCCTAGCCAAGTCTTCGGAATACAGTTTCGGTCTCTACAAACTGTCACCACATCTGAGAAACAACAGTGTGATTCACATTAAGCTATTGGACACATCAGTTTGAGGCTGTCCTGCTTCCATTCTTCCTATGGCCCTCCACCGCAGAGTCTGGTAAGTGTCTTCTCTGTGCCATACTGCACCATCTGTGAATGTGTACACAGTGATTGTGGATTTGGTACTATCCAGAAAACACTACCCCATTTGATATGTGCCCTGACATCATCATTGGCATGGTTGTATGATGACCGCAACGCCATCTTCCGTACAGAACACAATTATCCGGACATTTGTTGACAGTTCGTATGATTATATCATGAATTAGACACAAGACGGAGAAACAGCGGTTTATTATTTTAATTTCAGACACCAGTACAAACATATATACATGTAACTAAGGAAGGATAGGGAAATATGACCCAGCACTTACCACAGATGATAAACATAAAATTAGACAAACACAAGAAATGAAATATTTTGGCAGCTAGCCTTATTCTTACCAAGAGTGAAACACTAGGCAGCGCACAACATTTATACGTCGAAGGCTGTCTGGTGAATGGAGACAGCCTTCGACATGAGCATGTTATGTCCTGCCTGGTGTTTCACTCTTAGCAAGAACAAGGCAAGCTGCCAAAATATAGCGTTTCTTGTGTTTTTCTTGTGTCTTTTTTTTATGTTAATCATTCCCAGCCGCCTTCATCTGTTGTAAGTGTTGGGTCTTACTTCCCTATTCTTCCTAGTTCTAGTGTATTAAAGCATTTTCCTGCTCATATATATATACCAACATCCATTTTTATATACAAAATAAATCAATAACTTCTTGCTGCTATGACTTTTTAGTCATACAAAGTAACTATTTTACAATAGTACCTGATACTGTTATAATTATCAACTGATAATGTTAATACCTTACAAATATTTATTTATTTAGCTTGTATCAGATACAAAAATACAAGTAAACAGATTAAACTCCATAACAGAAAGAGTTATAGTTTAAAATCTAGTGTAGTTATTCATTACATGTACACTGGCACATAGAAGTCTTTGGTACCATTAGGGTACACTCTGAGGCTGTACTCTTGCAGTATGTGGTGAACAATATGATCTGCAGTCACAGAACAGTACTGGTTTTCTTCCTCAATTACATACAAGTAAATATTCCACAAATATTCCTTGAATAGCATGAATGCTAGAGGGTTTTTTTTAACATTTGCAATCAGTTCAAAGCCATAAAGTTTGAATTTATAACTTCAGGTCAGGTATTTTGGCACTAAGATTTTGAAGCACTTTAACATCAGCATAAGATGAAGATTTCTTGATACACTGTGAGTACAAACAAGAATCAGAAAAGTAAACCCCTCACTTAGTCTTTCCTCAGATCCTGAATATTGTAATAGCAAATAACAAAACTCAGCAGAATAGCAAGTAACAACAAGCAATTAGAATTGTATGTACAATAATATATACAATATAGGATCACGATCACCATAAACAACCAATTTCTGAACTCTTCACTTTATCAATTATGCTCACTGTTTCATTAAGAATTTCTTGATGTAATGTCTCTTTATCATTGTCTGCATTTATTACCTGAAACAAAATAACAATGTCCATGTTGCTGGTTCCTTACAATAAATGTAATCAATTAAATAATAATGGTGTAGGAAGAAACTCCATGAGGTGATTTTTATATGGAAAGGAAAGATAAACTATACACACCATTCAGCAAAGTTGATGTGAATAGGCAGCAGCAACAAAAAATATACACAAACACACACACAAAACCAATATTTCAGGCTCTTTTTAAAGAAAACATAAATATGTGAATAAGCTCAAGCAAGTGCCAATAGTCAACACTGCCACATGCACCAATTAAAAAATTAGTTTCTTCCTCAAATTACTTAAGCAATATACATTTTTAGACGACATAAAAGTATAAATATTACACTGCAGTGTACTTGTTTGCCTTGATGGCATTCAAAAAGCTTAAAACCAAAATAACTGTTTAGCACCTATTTTAAAAATTTACAATATGTCACATCAATTTACTTCAGGACTGCATCCCTGTTCCAAGTACTTGTTATCTTTAAAAGTTATTAATATATTTAAAAGAAATTAAATGCTAATCGGGGCAAACCAAACTATTTGATAAACATAAAATAGGGTCTTAAATTTATATTAAATGCCTTGCCTTGTGAATATAACACTGTGATAAGTCTTTTAAAACTCGCATTTTATATTAGGTATGCCTGTGACATCAGCCATGTTGAATACGTGTGCTGTAATTGATAAACAACCAAAGAGATTGTGTGTATTTAGGCCTTTGTACCATAAAAAATCAGAGCAGCAGCCCTCTTTTTTTCCATTTTCTACATTCTTTCATTTCATTCCGGATTTTGGTTGTGTGCACATATTTTAGACACAGTTTTTTCTATGGTACTTGAAACTGCCATGACTTTGTAGACCCTTATGGCTGCAGATGACCTTCATGCATATTTCTGTATTATTCATAATATTTCTCGCAAACAATGTTTGAAGTTGCACTGCTTGGCATGGGAAAAAACAGACTACAACATATTGCTGCCCCCAAAAATAGCAGATAGAGAGGCCAACACACACAGCAGGCAGCTTCTGCCCCTGCACCTTGCTGATGATTAGTAGTGTAGGAAACTATTAGTATATTTATAGCTTATCGTACAAAAATTTCAACACGAAGTAAGCGTATTATAGTTTGTACGATTTTAATGAACCTTTATGGCATACTGTAACTGCTAGACTGATCATTGCTACACTACTGTTGCCATATTACAGATAAAATACACAGTGGAGTTGTTAAATTCATTAAGATTGGTTGGTGCTGTAATCATCCGAAAATATAAGGAGATATTATAGTGTTAAGGTTTGGTCAACACTCGAGGTCACTTGAGAATGATCACCACACTCACATGAAGGGATTTTAAATTAGAAAGTACAAGTAAACAATTCACTGAGATTTCATTCAAATTCTTGACACATAGGAATTGCACCCATTTCTACAATGAGAAAATGAAAAGAATAAATTGCAGGTTTCCATCAATCCTAATCACATGTATGCACCAACAACTACTGTCTATTTAAACAAAGAACAATGTTATCCTTAATTTAACATACTAAAATTTCAACGGCCAAACAATCTAAAATAGTCTCAACTGATATATTTCCTTAAGCCTCCAAAAGTTTCAATTTTCTGTTACTATTGAGGAACAATTTAAGAACTCTTGGTTATGATCAATTTCACTGTCTGAAAAGCTTAAATTCCACACAGTGGTTGCTGCTATAATAACCAGAATTATCAACTATTATATGCTGCCCAGCACAACCGCAAGTGTAACATTATCAAGCTTCCAGCCATGTCAGATATTAAATTTTTGCAACATCTCTGCCTTTATTTTCAACCAACTGAAGTAAAACTACAAGATTGCATAATTGGTGTTTGTTTCAGCAGTGTATGCAGGTATGATGCTGGTTTTAAAATGATTTCAGACACTCTGAAATGTAACACTGACCCAATTTTCAAAACGTATTGATACCAAAATTGGTAAATTTTTGACTGTTTTATTTCTTTAATTGATAAAGTGGTGGAAAGCTGCAAGTGTGCAGTTACTATTGCACAATGGAACTTTTAATGTTTTAATTTTCTGTTTCACTCAAGTTTGCAAACTGCAATATTACAATATTTAGGACTGAAAATAAGATAGGATAGGGAAAATAAACAGTTACCCGTCACTTACCACAGATGAAGGCAGGAGGGCGAAACACGTAAAAACACAAAAACAAAAGAATTACACAATATTTCGACTTTTCAGTCTTACTCGTGTAGGAGGCGAGACATATGGCAGGGGGAAAGATGTGGTCACATCCGAGCCCGCCACATGAATGTGATTCATTTTGATTCATGTGGCGGGCTCGGATGTGACCACATCTTTCCCCCTGCCATATGTCTCGCCTCCTACACGAGTAAGACTGAAAAGTCGAAATATTGTGTAATTCTTTTGTTTTTGTGTTTTTACGTGTTTCGCCCTCCTGCCTTCATCTGTGGTAAGTGACGGGTAACTGTTTATTTTCCCTATCCTATCTTATTTTCAGTGCCTCGCGGCAGTTTCTTTGTTTCCTTTATCCAATATTTAGGACTGTAATAAAAAACAAAGGAATATACATAAATGTGAATCGAACCCACAGGAGGAGAGAAAGTAACACAGAAAGTTCACACGCAAAAACTTAGGAGAGCCTACGGTAGAACCTACAACATATATGATAAAAAATGTTAGTCCATATATACAAAAGTCAGACATTACAACACAGTTATCAAACATGAAGCCCTGTACGCCAGCAAAACTTTAACATTGCACAGGAAAGGTGACCTTATAAGATTTCTCTTATATTAATAAATTATGTATTCAGTAACTATGTTTATTTTTCCATAACCATACTGAATACATTTAACAAATCATAATACTAATTTTCTCTCACAGCAGAATCCTTCTTTTCTCTACCATAAATAACTGCCTGGCTACCAAACAACCACAGATGCTCCGTCTTCCCACCAGCCACGTCAGAAATGCTAATAACTCTTCTCAAATAAGAAACTGTATAACAGGCACAGATCATATTTAAAAAAATATAAATATATAATCAAAGTGAGGAAACTTCGTTTCCTTACAACCTAGAAAACATTCTGAAAGAAGAACGCAAAATTATAAGAAAGATCCTTGGTCCAGAAAAAAACAGATGACGGATATAGACTTAAATCTCGAAAAGTACCAGAAACACTGTCAAACCTCACAGGCAGAGATAAGGAAAAGAAGATTAAGATTTTATGGACATATTCACAGACTCCTGGCAACAATGCATAAAAATATGACGTACATAGAACAGCTAAAAACTATGCCCTGGGTCCAGCAGATCAAAAAAAGACCTAGAAAAAGCCCACATAAACTCATCAGAAATCATAGACAGACAAACGTACAGACAAAAAATTAACAAATGGGAAGTACCGCCAGAGAATGAAGTGACTAAGAGGTCAGGGATGAAGTGGACTGTAGAAAGGAATAGAATCCATGGAGAAAAAATTAGAGTTGTATGGAAACTCAGAAAACTGAATCGTTAAGGTTTTGCGTGATCCGACAGGGTCCAATTGCAAATAATAAATGTGAATAAATTCAATAGCTTTGTACATTTCTCGGCTTCAGAAAGACCCCCAACAAAATTATCCAACCATCGCCTACTTGGGAGCACAATTCACCTGGAACTTGTTTTTTATGAACCTCATGTTGTTCTCAGTTTCTACTTTTGAAGTGATTTTGATGATTTAGTGTTTAATAATTTTGGTACTTCTATCTTCACAGTATACATACAAATATATACAGACAGCAAAAGCAACAAGTCCACTGCCACCAGAAAAATGTTAAAATGCTTTGGTTGCCGATTAATCAATATTTTATACTAATGAAAAGTTACAGATTGCATTTTACAGCAGAAGGTTGAAGATCTAACAACACTACCAGGTAAAAATGCAGCAGAAATAAAATATTAAATAATTAAAAAACAGCAATGAAGTACTGCTAAATACTTCATTAGAACTCTGTCACACTACCTTCCATGTTTTATCTGACAATTTCTTGTAATTTTTGTGGACCTCCTGCTGAAAACTGTCATTTTCATATCTCTCCAAGCCAAAATCACCACGTTTTTGTGCAGTCCTATGTTTATATCCATAAAAAATATTACATCTGGTTTTGGAAGGCCTTTATCTGGCATAGTACACCATTCAAAATCCATGCCCTTGAGGAGAGACCAGAAAAAAGAAATTCATTAACAAAATAATAAATAAAATAAATAACAAATAATTAATAAAAGCTAGAGCAGCACATAATGTTAAAAATAAAGCAAGAGGACTATATCAACCAAAACAATTCAGATATGCACTTTAATCATGTGACGCAGCAAGGGTTGTGTTATTTATTTATTTATCGTATGATTAACAAGGTACACAATAGGAAATGTACATATCACAAGCTTGTACAATTTAATATCTCGAGATCTAATGTTTTAATCCAGTCAACTGCACTGATCGACGCATCATGTAATTCCGCCATTGTTCCCTTGTAGGCCCAAAGAGAACAGTCAGAAACAATGTGATTGATTGTCTGTAAGGTGGCTCCACAATCACAATTTTAAGAATCTACCCAGTCCCATTTGTACAGTAAGTAGGTGCATCTGCCTTGTCCTGTTCGAATCCGATTGATGATTCTCCACCGCCGCCTGGGGAGATCGAAACCTTGTAACCTTACTGAGGGATCCTCAACTAGCTTTTTATTGGCTACTGATGACTGCTCCCATTGAGTTGTTCACACCTTATTGATGTTAAAAGAGGACTCTGTAAGGTTGATTGCTGTGCGCCATGGTGGTTTTCTTGATTTCAAGTGTTGATGTTTTGCTTGAATCAGGTCTTGATGTATAGGCAGCTGAGGGATTTTCAGGATATTTTTCCAGATTTTTAAGAGAGTGCAAGATCATACGTGGTTTGTTGTTGGGGGCTTTAGGTTAATTATCACTTATAAATAAAATGTTCGGTTTGCCGTGCGGTCGCCAATCTGCTGATCTTTACTAATTGGATAAACTAGAATTGTAGTCACAGAAAACAAGTAAGAAACTACTGAGAAATACACCAAAGTTTCAGCTTTCACAGTTCACTCAAATTTATTCATCTGAAACTACAAATCTCTAAGCAAGCCAGCAGATACTAAAAACTAATCTTCTTCTCCGAAGAATGCAGATTCGAGGATAATCAAGGTTTGAAACATTTAGTAAAAGCCCCGTAATTAATTATTACACAATCGACATGATCCAAATCAACAGCGGTTCACCATACACAGTTTATGTGAAACCATTTCATTCAGAATAACCTTCATAGTCCACAAAATGCCTCAGGAATGTCCACACAGTGTTTTATACCCGGAACATCGGTTAAGCGACACACACTCACGCTCGCGGCCGCGGCATATTAGCTCCCGCTGGCCGTAACTTACTCGACCGTCGCCAATACAAGACTGTTCCAAAGCACGCTAAATAATCGCTCAACACCAAAGACGTTATATCTACTTCTCAGATCACAATCTACACTAAAAATATACCCGTAATTTCCACGGTTATGTTACACTCCCTACCTAACACCTTGTGATAATTGATCTGGTTTCAGATAAAATTGATTAATTATCAGAAAAAAAACCTGTTATGTCACACTCCCACGGTTGGAATGTGGCGAAAGTCGGCATTGAAAAAGGTACCGACTTTCGTCATCACAGACCACTTCTGTTAACATTTACATAGAAACATGGGGCACATACCAATACATCTTACCAAACATAACGCTAAGTCTGCGTGGCTGCTTGCTTACCCTTACACTAACAAAAGAAAATACATATTAAGTTCAACAAACATATAGGAAAAATATTACACACCAGACAAATCAGAAACAATAAACATAAGAAAAGGAGAAAAAAAACCCCCACAGAACACAAAATAAAAAAAACATGAATCGGTACTCAATTGCAAGTTGACAACTTGCTGTCAGAAGCATTGCTTTCAATGTAAACACCAGCTACACACAGGTCAATGACCTGTACACCTTTCTGCTCTAAGCATCACATCACACGCGTCACTTCACTCACTTTACCACACTTCTTCGGGCTGCTATATTGCTGTTCGCGCCTTCGAAGGTAAGGGAAAAGTAGGGTTTATAGTAGTACAGAGATTTTCTCTCAGAAAAAGGATTGATAATTGAAAAAAACATAGAAAAAAATCTGAAAATAACAGGACAGGATTACTTGTTTTCGTCTGGTCACAATCGGGTAAATTGATACTTGTTCGATCACCTTCCTCCGTCTTCCACCTTATAGACTTTCTGTCAATTTTATTTTCTTCATTTATTTTCCACCGTGTGAATTTTCTGTCGATTTCATTTTCCTCCTCACTAGTTTTCCACCGTATATATTTTCTGTCGACTTTATCCTCCCCACATACAAATTGGTACTGTTTTGCTATACAAATGACTGATTCTGCCACTTTACTACGTTCCCGTGCGTAACGCAACTTGCCCGCTTGTTTTTCTGCGCTCGCCCGTGTTGCGGCGGTCAAAACTTTTGCGGCACAGGTTCCAACAGTGCTCCGGTATATGCTAGTACGGGCCGACTGTCGGCCACTGCTCCCGCTCCAGTCACTATTGTCAAAGCCATATGGCTGTCGTACTGCTTTGATTCTATCCAACTTTACTTCTCCCGTATTTACAGATAAAAATCCCCCCACTTCAATCTTTATAACTTCATTCTCCCGTAATTTAGCCTTCTCCTTCGCAAGGGTATCACAAAAAATTCCATCCGCTACTTCAAAAATTTTCTCTTTTATATCTTCTTCCACAAATTCCCCTTGACATTCTCGAACATCTGTTTCTGCAGTTGCAATACCTCTACAATTTACCTCATCTTCATTCTTTAAGGCATTCCCTAGTATAGTATCAAACAAAAAACATCTTCCTGAATTTTCTTCTACCTTAATCCTCCGCTTCCGCTCTGTGAAATTACGTCTGCATCTGGCCTCTTAACCTGTTCTGTTACCTCGGAAATTTGAGAGGACAACTTATCCAACTGCCCGACCCACAAATCACCATAATTGTCAAGTTTTCTTCCTAACTCTGCCATGTGCAATTTCTGCTCCCTCCCCAACACTTCGAGTTTACCATTGAGGGTTTCAAATTCGGAATGAAGTTGATCATTAGAGTCCTTAAGGGTTTCAAATTTAGAATCAAGTTTATCAATTAGGGTTTCCGCAAACCTAGCCAGCATTTCAGCCAATTTTGACTCCGTCACTTCCCCCATTTCAGTAAGTTTATATTACAAACGCACCGGGAAAACTCCAATAAAATCAGTTACTTAGTCGCTTTCAACACAACGCCGCTCTTCACAAAACTCGTTCACCATATCAGAATTAAGCGCATGCAAAACTGGAATCAAACTACTTCTGCAGCGTCAACATGCAGTAAGTGTCACCGGAATGACAAAGGAATGGGCAAAAAGGAGAGAAAAACTCAACTCAGTTTTCCTTCCTATGGGTGACTCGAAATTACAGGAAAAAAATTAAAGGAACGGAACGGATAGGAAAAGACGCTTCGCAGCAGCTCGCTAGCAGCAGCTCCCACTTAGCTTTGGTGTCTTCACTGTCAGGTCTGCTCGGCTCCGCTCGGCGATGCTCGTGTAGTTACCTCGTTCCCCGCTGGGCAGCGCCACCTCCACTGGTCTCAGAGTAGATTATCTTCGCTCGCCGTCTTTGACTCACTGGCTCGTGTCGTTGTAGTGGTATATCTTCCACTTTGACTATTGTCGTCTTCGCGCTTAATTGTCACCTTATTCCCACTTCGCCGTAATTTATCCTTTGTCCTCTTTATCCTCGTGTGTATGCTCGGGAAGTGAAAGTTAATTTCTCCTCCAGATGCCTATTTAACCACACGTCCTGTCACGGTCGCCATGCAAGATCATACGTGGTTTGTTGTTGGGGCTTTAGGTTAATTATCACTTATCACTTATAAATAAAATGTTCGGTTTGCCGTGCGGTCGCCAATCTGCTGATCTTTACTAATTGGATAAACTAGAATTGTAGTCACAGAAAACAAGTAAGAAACTACTGAGAAATACACCAAAGTTTCAGCTTTCACAGTTCACTCAAATTTATTCATCTGAAACTACAAATCTCTAAGCAAGCCAGCAGATACTAAAAACTAATCTTCTTCTCCGAAGAATGCAGATTCGAGGATAATCAAGGTTTGAAACATTTAGTAAAAGCCCCGTAATTAATTATTACACAATCGACATGATCCAAATCAACAGCGGTTCACCATACACAGTTTATGTGAAACCATTTCATTCAGAATAACCTTCATAGTCCACAAAATGCCTCAGGAATGTCCACACAGTGTTTTATACCTCGGAACATCGGTTAAGCGACACACACTCACGCTCGCGGCCGTGGCATATTAGCTCCCGCGCCGTAACTTACTCGACCGTCGCCAATACAGACTGTTCCAAAGCACGCTAAATAATCGCTCAACACCAAAGACGTTATATCTACTTCTCAGATCACAATCTACACTAAAAATATACCCGTAATTTCCACGGTTATGTTACAAGAGCTTCTGATCTTCTTAGTGATGGGGGTGAGATGTTGCATAACACTGGTAGCCATATGGTGTTCGTGCTGTGAATACATTCCGTAATTATTCTCATTGCCTGATTGAGTTGCACATCTATCTTCTTTGTATGGGCACTATTGATCCAGGATGGGCAGCAGTATTCAGAGTATGACAGAGCTAAGGCTGTGGATCTTAGAATGTGAGCACTGGCTCCACATGAAGTACCTGCAAGCTTTTGGAGAATATTATTTCTCGTTTTGACTTTGGCAGCCACGTTTGAGAGATGCTGTCTGCTGTCTCAGCGAGCACATTATAACTTCCCATCCATCCACTGACTGCTAGATTTCTCAAACAGCAGATACATGATGACAGAGAATGTAGTTGAAATATTGTTTTCAAACCCGCACAGACTACATTGCATTAACATGCCGGGAAAACTGCTGGACATTCAGCAATTTTCTCAATCAGACCTTGAGGCTGGAATATTTAATTTCAGTATATTGTCACTGTTTAACTATTGAATTTACTATTTTTTCCCCACTTTCTTACTTAAAACTTCATTTAGTTTTATGTTAATTAACTGAACTCATTAGTTATCCATAACATGATGCAATTCCTCCGTTTTAAAACTTGAACCTAGTTGAATGTACAAATGTTCATAACTTTCTTTAGAAATTCCTCCCAGACATGAGACTTATATTAAAATATTCCTCTTC
>JARYHS010001020.1:0-14932 GCA_031002005.1 Vandiemenella viatica
TGGCGACTGCTCTCTCACGCACCATGGGAACAAGCTCTTTTCCTCATTCACATGGATAGATCTTGGGAGCCTGATCAGATATCAAATTGCATGTCAGAAAACCTAGCATCATCTAATTTTACCTTGACTATAAAAATAATTCAATCACTCTAAAATTTTAAAAATAGCTAGATCTTTAAGTAAACGTTAACGTTAGTTATACAAAATTTCGTAACATTAATACTTTAGCCAAAAATAAATAATTTAAATATGAACTTCCACTCCAGGCGAATGCAGAAAACTAATGTAACAGAAAATACTACCTTGAAAGCTATAAAAACCTGATTCATATCTTGAATTATCACAGAAACTAATTTTAGAAAATGAAATGCAATACTAGTATTCAACCTAACACGTGGTTCTGGGAATAAAATTTTGTGACATAGTTACAAAATTTAACAGATAGCTTACATGCTGTTGATTCTGTCCGCATGTTATCCTGTGTACTAGGGTGTTTGTGTTTTCACAATGTGGGCAGATGTCTGTTGCCGATAGGTTTATTTCAGATACCTTTTGGTTTGTGGTGATATTTTCACTAACCATGTCATACCATACTGAACATACCTTGGCTGTTACGGTGCTGTTCATGATACTGAGCCATATGTTGCTCCAAGCATAATTTGGGTATTTAAATTCTATTCTATTTTTATGCTGCATTGTGTTTACTAGCCCATATATTTCTCTGGCTGTCTTATTATGTAGGGTACATCTTTTGACTTTGACATAAGTTTCCTCAAGGCGGTATTGTTGCATATGCGGGAGGGTATGTGTAATAAGACGTCATGTGAAAGGGTATTTCAGGATGAATGGGTCTGGTTGTGGTGAACAGCTTGTTGGGCAGGCCTGTTAGATCACTGGTTACCATAGTTGCTATTCTTTTAATAAATAGGGAAGTCCATCTTTCTTTCATGCTTATCATTCCTATTCCTTCTTTTTAGCAGGCAAAGCCAGTGTTTTAAAGGTGACTTTAAAAATTTACCTCTGTTTACAAACCATCCTAATCCTTTTTGAATCCTGTCAGTGATGGGATTAGGAATTGCCAATACCTGAACCCTGTACGCCATTTTGATCAGGATTGAAATTTGTACTATTTGAACACACTGCATTGTGTCTATTTCACAGTCACAGTGAATGTTCATAATATCTCAGATTTTTGTAATGAGGTTGGCCAATTTTTTTATTATTGTTTCTGTAATGCACTTTTGCTGGTTAATTCCTAGCGTTTTGTGTTCTGTCACTGTTATATACCAAGGGGCTGTTGGTAGAGGGTTTAAGCCTGTGCTGATTTGTAGCAATGCCATTTTAATTGATGAGCTACCAAACCCCTCAGTTCTCACTATAAAATACGAAATATCCCAAAAGTTTTGTTTCGAGTTAATCTCTTTCCACTTGCAAATACAAAGTTCCTATAACATTCCATAACTTTTCTTTACTTTTGGCTTTATGCTTCTTCAACATTGAGCTCATTAGAGGGAAAATGGATGTAGGGAATGGAACAGGAAGGTATTAGGCCATTACACAATGTCATCCTTTTAAACTATTAAGGTTTATTTTATTTATTTCTTATTTATTTATCATATGGCAGTTTAGACACCTTTAAAAACATTGATAAAATATATACACTGCAACTTTACAAGATTAAAGACATATATCTAGTTTATTAATATAGTTTATTGATTCCTGAGTTGCCAGCAGGAAGTCCACAGGATCACCACTATAAGATCTTATAGGACATTCTTCAATAATATGACCCATAGTCTGAATCTCTCCGCATTCGCATAAGGGGGATGGTTGCTTGCCCCACTTGTACAGGGAGTGTGCGCATCTGCTATGCCAAGTTCTGATTCTGTTGAGTATGGACCAAGTTTTACTAGGTAAATCAAAACCTGGTGGCTTTTGTGTGATGCAAGGTAAGCTGCTGTTTTGGTGCACTGTCCACTCCTGGATCCAAGCTTTGGTGATGTTAAAATCTTCACGAATAGCATCCCTTGCCGATTTCACTAATGCTAAATGAACTAGCACATACTGGCAGTCAGACAATCCTGAAGGATCTCCTGACTAAGACACTAATTCATCTCAACTGTGATATGAACAAGACACTATTAGGGTAATACAATATTACTACTAAGTGTGACCCCTAATTTCTTTGTTTCTCCATCTACTATCCATATCACACTAATTTATGCCTATCCTTCGCATTATTTGTATAAGTGTCACGTATTTCTCACACAGATCATTTTCTATCTTCATATTTTTGGTACTTCTGCTTGACAGCTAACTCCGCAGTTACAATTTTACTCATTTCTTCTTATTTCTCTTATTGGCATGTCTCAAAAGTTTCTGTTCCCCTCGGAGGTTACACGTTTCTAAGGGACAGATTTACAAATTATTTTAATGTCTTTTAAGCATGATTGACATTCCTTTGAGACATTAGCAACCATCATAAACTGTGGCACATTAGTTAATATATGATGACCTGCTGATTCCTATAAGCATTGCCTTCACCATAAAATAATTTATAGCACAGACATATTAAGCAGTTACATTCGAATATTTACAGTCAAATAAGAACACAAGAGAAAGATGGAAAGTTCTCAGTTCAATTATTTTATTATTATTATTTTATATCGGTACATGTGTCACAATAATGAACATCAAGTTTCAATTACTCTGTTATGTAGTTTTTTCTACACAGATATTTTAAGTAGTGGTAGTGTGTTCGTCCTGTTGACACTGACAGTATAACTACTTATATGCAAATGGAGACTTTCCCTGCATATTGATTCAATGAAAGTTTCACGGGTGTCCAGCCGGATGGTGTCATAAAACGACGACGTTTCGACAACCTGCTTCATCAGGTCTATTTAGATGTTGCTTCTAGAAATCACAAACAGACTGGCTTCGCTACCACCGAAATTCGAATGTCGTGTATAGAGGGTTGCCAGGACGCCCAATCAGTGCGCTGGAACTGAGGGTATCAGTGTTGCGGACTGCGTATTGAGCCATACGCGGTCACCCATCCAAGCACTCACCACGTTCAACGTTGCTTAACCTGTAGATGTAAGTGTTGGCAAACTATGTCCATGGCGTCAGTTTGCTTCCATTTGGCCCTGTTGAGAAGATTTTTGTTTTTTAAGACATAGATCCCTAATAATTGGTCTCCAGGCTTCACTTAAATACAGTCCACTGTCCCTATTGATGTTATTATCGTTAAGCTGAATTTCCAATGCTTCCCGAATTACTGAGTCCCAGAATGAAGAGACTCTGGCCAGCACCACCGTTTCATCAAACACTATCTTACATTCTTCATTGAACGCATGTTCGGCTATTGCACACTTTTCCACTTGCACAGGTCTCAAGTGTCGTTTGTGCTCAGTGATACGTTCAGTGATGGTTCTGATCGTCTGTCCAATATAAACTTTGCCGCATTCGCAAGGTATTGAATAAATTCCAGGAATTCTTAGGCCTAAATCATCCTTAACCGAGCGAAGCACATCACGTATCTTGTCGGGCAGCCGAAAAATGCTCCTTATACCAGAACGCGCCAAGAGCCTTCCAATCTTTCCGGACGTGTTGCCGGCATATGGCAGAAAGGTAAGAGATTTTTTTTGGTGTTTCAATCTGTTCATTCGGTGGTCTTGGTGGCTTCTGGATAAAAGCACGCTCTATCTGTCACCGAGAGTACCCGTTCTGATCAAAAACAGTCCTTAGCTGTTTCAACTCCAGCTGTAAGCTCTCAAGATCTGAAATGGCTCTCGCTCTGCGCACCAATGTGGTCAATACGGAGTGGCGTTGTGCTGGGTGGTGGTAACTGGTTGCACCCAAGTAACATTTAGTGTGGGTGGGTTTATGGTACATACTATGTGCCAAAGATCCATCAAGTTTGCGTTTGATTAAAATGTCCAAGAACAGGATGCACCCGTCCTTCTCAACTTCCATCGTAAACTGTATGTTGGGATGGATCCCATTAACATGGTCTAGAAATTCATCCAACGCTTCCATACCATGTGGCCACACAGCAAAGGTGTCATCAACATAGCGGTAAAAATAAGTGGGTTTTAGGGTAGCACTCTCAAGAGCCCTCTCTTCAAAATCTTCCATGTAGAGGTCAGCCACCTTCGGTGAAAGAGGAGGTCCCATGGCCATTCCGTCAGATTGTTCATAATACTTCCCTCCATTAGCCTTTTTGACAAGGGTCATAGTCTTCTTCACAACTTTAACAGTCGGGTCAGCGTCCAACGGAACATATGACACGTCATTAAGGAGACTCATCACTTTTCTGTTATATTGCTGCATAAAAAGAAGAACAGTAGAGATACCTTTGTCTGCTGGTAGAATGACTAAGTTGTTCCTGTGACGCTCTGCGACCGTGATATTATTTCTTGGCGGCTTGGCTCTCTTCAAAACTGTCAAAAAGGCTAATCTTCCCGAGCAAGTGATTGAGAGAATTAGGCCACGTGCCGCGAGACCACCAAGACTTTATGGCTTACCGAAGATACATAAACAGGATGTTCCTTTACATCCGATCGTCAGTACTATTGGGTCACCGACTTACCAACTTGCTAAATATCTGACGCATCTTCTTAGTCCCATTGTGGGGCGTAGCTGCCATCATGTCAAAAAATCTGCTGAATTCGTAAAAACCATACAGTCTCTCACTGTTTCAGACTCTGACATCCTTGTTAGTTTTGACGTGGTGTCTCTTTTTACTCGTGTGCCGGTAAAGGACACTTTGGACTTGATTCGCCGTCATTTTGAGCCAAGTACAGCAGACCTCTTTGATCATGTACTTACTTCCACATACTTTATGTATGGAGGGAAGTATTATGAACAATCTGATGGAATGGCCATGGGACCTCCTCTTTCACCGAAGGTGGCTGACCTCTACATGGAAGATTTTGAAGAGAGGGCTCTTGAGAGTGCTACCCTAAAACCCACTTATTTTTACCGCTATGTTGATGACACCTTTGCTGTGTGGCCACTTGGTATGGAAGCGTTGGATGAATTTCTAGACCATGTTAATGGGATCCATCCCAACATACGGTTTACGATGGAAGTTGAGAAGGACGGGTGCATCCTGTTCTTGGACATTTTAATCAAACGCAAACTTGATCGATCTTTGACACATAGTATGTACCGTAAACCCACCCACACTGAATGTTACTTGGGTGCAACCAGTTACCACCACCCAGCACAACGCCACTCCGTATTGACCACATTGGTGCGCAGAGCGAGAGCCATTTCCGATCGTGAGAGCTTACCACTGGAGTTGAAACAGCTAAGGACTGTTTTTGATCAGAACAGGTACTCTCGGTGACAGATAGAGAGTGCTTTTATCCAGAAGCCACCAAGACCACCGAATGAACAGATTGAAACACCAAAAAAAATCTCTTACCTTCCTGCCATATGCCGGCAACACATCCTTAAAAATTGGAAGGCTCTTGGCGCGTTCTGGTATAAGGAGCATTTTTCGGCTGCCCGACAAGATATGTGATGTGCTTCGTTCAGTTAAGGATGATTTAGGTCTAAGAATTCCTGGAATTTATTCAATACCTTGCGAATGCGGTAAAGTTTATATTGGACAGACGATCAGAACCATCACTGAACGTATCACCGAGCACAAACGACACTTGAGACCTGTGCAAGTGGAAAAGTGTGCAATAGCCGAACATGCGTTCAATGAAGAACGTAAGATAGTGTTTGATGAAACGGTGGTGCTGGCCAGAGTCTCTTCATTCTGGGACTCAGTAATTCGGGAAGCATTGGAAATTCAGCTTAACGATAATAACATCAATAGGGACAGTGGACTGTATTTAAGTGAAGCCTGGAGACCAATTATTAGGGATCTATGTCTTTAAAAACAAAAATCTTCTCAACAAGGCCAAATGGAAGCAAACTGACACCATGGACATAGTTTGCCAACACTTACGTCTACAGGTTAAGCAACGTTGAACGTGGCGAGTGCTCGGATGGGTGACCGCCTATGGCTCAATACGCAGTCCGCAACACTGATACCCTCGGCTTGCGGTAGACCGGTTAAGCAACGGTGAGCGTGGTCAGCGCCTGGATGGGTGACCGTTTTGGCTCCATACGTAGTCCGCAACACTGATACCCTCAGTTCCAGCGCACTGATTGGGCATCCTGGCAGCGAAGCCAGTTTGTTTGTGATTTCTAGAAGCAACATCTAAATAGACCTGATGAAGACAACCGAGCAGGTTGTCAAAATGTCGTCGTTTTATGACACCATCCGGCTGGACACCCGTGAAACTTTCATTGAGTATAACTACTTAATGGTATAGAGGCTGGTTGGATTCTTATTGCCTGCGAAGATGCCTGTGCAGTTCATAGAAGCTAACATCTTTTGGTATTTTTAATACTGTGTGAATGGCCAAAATTACAATTAGTTACATCAGTATGCCATTTTGTGTAAAGCATGCGCAGATTTAGAGGAAATTTCATACAAAAGGGGATAGTAGCAAGTGTACATGGCAGGACATATGATATAATGAACTTCTAAATAGATTTCAGAAAGTTTGTAGGTTGGTATTAGTGAACAAAGAGAAAGAAATATGTGGTGTCATAACCCTTGAGATATTTGCAGGTCACAAAATCAATGCCTTGCTTTTCTAATGATGATTTATTCTGCTCAGAGTTGTCCTTGCCCTACCATGGCCATAATGACAGGAATAAAGGTAAACACACACACTAAAATAGTGTATGATTTTCTTTGTATTGAAGCTGTTTACAATTGCAGCTATTGGATTATCCGCAAATTGCATTCATGTACAACAGAAACTGATTATACTAGTGAGATATCAAGTAAATAACCAGTTATCAGTAGTCAGTAATATTACTGGTTTTTTAATAATTATATTGTTCCACATCTCATGCCAGAACAAAGAGAACATTTCTAACATAATCAATGCTACCAGGCAAAAAAAGGAAAAAGGATTTTAAAAAATCAAACATGCTAAAGGATGGTTGCAAAAGCACGAAACTTGACAATAACAAATGATAATATTGCCGCATGAACGTCAGTGTACCGTCTGCCAGCATGGCGCAGCGGGTAGCGTCACGAATTGCGGTACCGAAGGTCGCCGGTTCAATCCCGCCCACTGACAAAAATTATTTAATTCTGTTTATTATTTCCAGAAGATTCTACATGTTTCCTAAGGTCACTTGTAACTTCTACACATTTCATTTGTTAACTACTCTTGTAATCTCTAGTACGTTCTATCTGTGTATAAATAGAAGAGCATTCTGCCCAAGAGGCAGTCAGTGCTGCGTGTATGTTTGAGTTCTCAATAAACCTGTTCTCAGTTTAAGTGCTGTGTTCATTGACAAGTAACCTTCGAATTCACACCTGTCCCGGTTCCAACGCGACATAGTTTGGTGGAGGCGCCGGGTACCCTGTGCAACAGCTGCATTGTCGTGGCTCCGATTAGGCAACGTAAAAGTCGCCGCCTACACGGACTGGAACCGGACTACAAAGGATATACTCAGTACGTCCTTCCGAAAGTCCGCGTCATTAGGAAACCCATGGCGGCAAGCCAGCTGCACATTCGACACCCATCGGTGTTCTCTGGAGACGCTGGACAGGATCCTAACAAATGGCTAAAAGGGTTCGACCGAGTCGCCAAGTACAACAGGTGGGATCATACCATGTGCTTGGCAAATGTTTATTTCTATCTGGACGGAACCGCCCAGCAGTGGTTCGAGAACAACGAAGAAAAACTGAATAACTGGGAAATGTTCCAGACGGAACTTAAGAAAACGTTTGGGGACCACCAGCGACAAATCCGCTCGGCGGAAGAACAACTGAAGAACCGGGCCCAACGACATGGGGAGCCGACGCAATCTTACATACAGGATGTTTTGGCCCTATGCAACGTAGTCAACCCGAATATGACTGAAGCCGACAAAATCACGCACCTAATGAAAGGTATTGCAGAAGACATGTACCAAGCTCTTCTGATAAAAGACGTCGCTACGACGGAAGAGTTCATCAAGTGGTGCCAGCGGATTGAGGAGATGCAACAAAGGAGGGTTGGGCGAAAGAAGTATGACAGACTTCCCAACGTAGTCCCTATGGCAGTTGTGGAAGACCAGCACGACTTTGCGTCTCTCATACGACAAATTGTGAGAGAAGAATTACAACAGTTCATGGCAGCTGGGACTCTTGAACCGAGTGAGCATCAGATCATGGCCATGGATGTAAGCCCAGTGGGTCATGAAGGAGCCGACGCGGCGGAAAAAGAGGTATTTCAGACAATAGCTCCTGTCTGCCGAGCCAATCGCACTCGACGTGAAGAATGGCCTCGCCCTGATATGACGTATGCTGCAGCTGCCAAACGGCAGCCTAGGAAACGGCCGACACGGCCACAACCAAATCCTCCGGCACCTATGACGTCCCGCAGACGAACGGACGTCTGGAGGACAGAAGACAACGCGCCAGTATGCTTCCACTGCGGGCGCCCTGGACATGTCATACGCTACTGCAGAGAGAGAAGACGAGTATTTGACGATTATTTTGCCACAAGACGTCCGCCATCCGAACAGTTCTACCCCAGGCAGCCACCCGCTGACGAGTTCGGTCGACCTACGGGAAGAAGCCCATCGCCGTACCCTAGACGAGGTCGATCCCCGACGCGCCGCTGCCGTTCATCGTCGCCGGACAGAGCTACCAGCCGCTCCCCTAGCCGCCGCACGCAGGAAAACTAAGCAAGGCGACCATCTACGGAGGTGAGGCCGCCGCAGATGAAAATCCTCCATGGATGACAGTCACTAAGATGTCGGGAAATCTCATCAACGTTATAATCGACGGCCAACCTGTCCGGGCGCTGGTTGATTCAGGAGCTTCTTTCTCCGTATTGTCGGACAATTATCGTCGCACACTAAAGAAGACAATGTTCCGTGATACGGGGCAACTGTGCTAAAGGTCGCAAATGGAAAGTACGTCCAGCCAGCTGGAGCTTGTGTCGCGAGAATAACCATCAACAACAGGACCCAGCCAGTTGAATTTGTCATTTTAACAGAATGTAGTCATAATGTCATCCTTGGATGGGACTTCCTTAAGGCATCCCAAGCTGTCATTGACTGTGGAACGTCTGAGCTGCAAATTGAAGAAGTCGTTGCGACGGGTACACGTAACACAGAATCTTCTGGGAAGTTATTCGCCGTTGACAACGTGACAATCCCGCCGTTCGCAATGAGAAGAGTCCCAGTCAAAAACACGGACGACCGCAACCTTGAAGTGCTTGTCGATAGTAGAAAGTTTATTAGGCTCACGAAAGAAATCTACATACCAGCGGCTATCATAAGCATTATCGGTGGTCGAGGAGACATTTGGATCACCAACTGTCACGAGCAGTCACAAATTATCCCCAAGGAATGTGCATAGGGACAGCTGAACCAGTCCAGGAGGGCGGAGCTCAACGTCATTAACGAAGATCCATGCTCTGTTACTAGTACCGACAACACGCTGGAGGAAACAACTATGGAACTGCCAATAGGGTCCGGCCTGACCAAGGAACAACACCACCGGGTGTTAGCTATACTACGCCAATTCTCTGGTGTATTCACACCCCAGCAAAAAAAAGGTCAGACGAAACGGCCCACGATAAAGCATCGTATCAATACTGGCGATCATCCGCCCATTAGCCAGCGCTCGTACCGATTGTCACCAGTCGAAAGGCGAATAATTCGAGAGGAAGTGGAGAAGATGTTGCATAATGACATTATTCAACCTTCGGAGAGTCCTTGGTCATCTCCGGTGGTCCTCGTAAAGAAGAAGGATGGTACGTGGCGATTCTGTGTCGACTATCGGCGGCTGAACAAAATCACAAAGAAAGATGTCTACCCACTGCCGCGCATCGACGACGCCTTAGACCTGCTTGAAAGGAGCTACATACTTCTCAACCATGGACATGCAGACAGGCTACTGGCAAATCGAGGTTGACGAAGCTGACAGAGAAAGACGGCTTTTATTACACCTGATGGCCTCTATGAATTCAAAGTAATGCCATTCGGATTATGCAAACGCTCCGGCCACATTCGAACGCATGATGGACAACTTACTTCGACACCTTAAGTGGACGACGTTGTCTTTGTATTTAGATGACATTGTTGTTTTCTCGAAAACATTTGAAGAACATCTGAGTCGCCTGTCAACGGGTGCTGAAGTGTGTTCAAACTGCAGGACTCCGCCTCAATCCGAAGAAGTGCCTCTTCGTCGCCAGAGAGATAAAAATCCTGGGGCACCTGTCAACGGAGATGGCGTCCGCGCTGATCCAGATAAAGTAAGGGCAGTCATGGAATTTCCAACTCCTCAGCACATTCGTGATGTGAGAAGCTTTCTTGGGCTGTGCTCATACTTCCGGCGTTTCATAAAAGGATTCTGTAACATGGCACGTCCACTGCAAGAACTTTTGCAGGGAGACGCCAAGTTTTACTGGGATGAAACTAAGAAAGATCTTTCCAGGCACTTAAGGAGGCTCTAACTTCCGCACCAGTTCTAGCCTTATACGACGAGAATGCAGAAACTGAACTTCACACTGACGCCAGCGGTTATGGGATCGGTGCAGTGCTTGTGCAAATTCAGGAAGGTGCTGAGAAGGTGATAGCCTATGCATCAAGAGTATTCTCTAAGCCCGAGATAAACTACTCTACAACCGAGAAAAGAATGCCTCGCAGTTGTCCTGGGCTATCAACAAGTTTCGTCCGTATTATTCGGCAAACCTTTCACCGTCGTAACAGACCACCATTCTTTATGTTGGCTAACCAGCTTGAAGGATCCATTCAGGTCGACTAGCAAGATGGGCACTTAGACTTCAAGAGTACGACGTCACGGTGGTATTCAAAAACGGACGCAAACACAAGGATGCCGACAGCCTTTCAAGGAATCCTTTAATAGAAACAACAGCATGAATGGAATTTCAGCCCTCGCTGAATTAGGTGACGTTGCAGCTGAACAGAGGGAAGATTCAGAGTTATTAAGAACCATAGACGCCTTGGAGAAAGGAGAACCGGCCAAAGGAGGGTTTCAATTGATAGATGGGACATTGTATAAGAACAACTACGATCCACTAGGCCCCAAGTGGCTTCTGGTCGTTCCAGCTCATCTCCAGCCAGCTATTCTCAAGTATTTCCACGACGCTCCAATATCCGGTCATCTGGGATTTGTGAAGACCCTGGACCGAATCAGACGCAGGTATTACTGGAAGGGTCTCTACCGATCTGTCAAGCATTATGTGAGTCACTGTAAAGAGTGCCAGCGACGGAAACATGTGCCGCAATTACCTCCAGGTCATCTAGTACCAATTCCACCTGCAGCAGTTCCATTCCACCGAATTGGGATCGACCTTTTGGGAGGTTCCCGAAGTCGACAACCGGTAACCGATGGATAATAGTCTGCACCGACTACCTCACGCGCTACGCTGTCACCAAACCTGTGCCGACTGCAGAAGCTCCAGAGGTTGCAAAATTTCTAGTAGAAGACATTATTTTGAAGCATGGAGCACCACGTGTGATGATATCCGATCGTGGAAAGGTATTCCAGTCAAGACTAGTATCAGAGGTCATGTCAAGATGCGACGTTGTCCACAGGATGACAACTGCATACCACCCTCAGACAAACGGTCTCACAGAACGCTTCAACAAGACATTAGCCGATATGCTGTCGATGTATGTGGATGTTGAGCAGAAGGATTGGGATACAATACTGCCAGTGGTCACATTTGCTTATAATACAGCAAGGCAAGATACGACAGGCTTCACTCCGTTTTTTCTGCTCCATGGCCGTGAAGCTGAGACCACAATGGATACGCTGTTCCCATTCCAGCCGGACGACACTCAGGATGACTATATAAAACAGCTCATTACCAGGGTCGAAGAAGCAAGACAGCTGGCTCGCATACGAACACTGGCCACCCAGGAGAGGACCGTCAGCGGTATGACGGCAAGCACCGACCTGTTGCGTACAACCCAGGAGATCTCGTATGGATTTTTACCCCTGTCCGGAAGGTTGGGCTATCAGAAAAGTTACTGAAGCGGTACTTTGGTCCGTATCGTGTCATACGCCGCCGGTCAGACGTCACATACGAAGTCGAGGATTATGAGCCGTCTTCGAAACGACGAAAGCGAAGGGACATTGTTCACGTCCTCCGCATGAAGCCTTACTACAATCCTGACGAGCAGCTAGGCACAACCAGCTTCTTGTTCAAGGACTCTGAGGACGGTTTGGATACTGAGGAAGTCGGACAGGAAGATAATAGTACAAACAGGAGGGGCCCTCCAGAACTGCCATACAGAGGACCCACGACAAGATCAAGATCCAGGACACTTCAGCGTGCCCCAAAAGAAATCTAACAGCGGGACGCTGTTTTCCTCAGGAGAGGGAGCAATGCCGCATGAACGCCAGTGTACCGTCTGCCAGCATGGCGCAGCGGGTAGCGTCACGAATTGCGGTACCGAAGGTCGCCGGTTCAATCCCGCCCACTGACAAAAATTATTTAATTCTGTTTATTATTTCCAGAAGATTCTACATGTTTCCTAAGGTCACTTGTAACTTCTACACATTTCATTTGTTAACTACTCTTGTAATCTCTAGTACGTTCTATCTGTGTATAAATAGAAGAGCATTCTGCCCAAGAGGCAGTCAGTGCTGCGTGTATGTTTGAGTTCTCAATAAACCTGTTCTCAGTTTAAGTGCTGTGTTCATTGACAAGTAACCTTCGAATTCACACCTGCCCCGGTTGCAACGCGACAATATTAACTTTCTAAACTTGCCGCATTTTGTCATAATTGATTTGTTACAGTTTCTAGTTTTGTATTTTGTTTGCAGTTTCCTGTCTACTTTATGGTTAGTTTTTTTTTTAAATATTTCACTATGTCAATTTGTACGTCTACTTTGGTCAGTGATGAACGCTCACCGTCGAGAAATACACACCGTGTTTCACTCTGCAGAAAGCCTGCTACCCAGTCGCATATTTGTATAGATATGCCATAACTACGAAGTTTCGTAAGTAGCTTTGTACGAGGCGTCGTGTCAAAAGATTTTTTTAAAAAATCTAATAGAACTAAGTCAACCTGAGATCGCTATTTATCCTACGGCACAAGTCGTCAACTGAAAGGGCAAAATGTGTCTTGCAGCATCGTCCCTTTCTGAATCCATGATGACTTGAGTTTAAGAGCTCCCTTAATCCAAAAAAAAAAAAAAAAAAAAAAAAAATTCATAACATTTGAACTGCTGATATATTCTAAAATTCTGCAAAAATTCAGGTTGACGAGATCGGTCTACAATTTTGAGCATCTTTAACATTTCACTCGTAAACAATGGACTTAAGATGCTAGTCTTAAACTCAGCTGGTATGTTTCCTTGATCGGTTGACGATGCGTTCTAAAATACATCCATGCTGGAGTAGAGACGTACAATAGGTCAAGGTTCAAATATTGGGCCTAGAGCACCCGTTCATCGCTAAGATTTTAGTTGGTGTTCGCTAATCAGCTCCGAAAATGTAGAAACCGTCCGCCTCAAAACTTTTACAATACACGAAAAAATTAACACTTAAAAAAAAAAATTCTTAAACTATTCAAGAACAGATGGCGAAATATACCCTTTCCTTATATTCGATAGGTAACGAGAAGCCGAAGGGAAAATCATCCGGTATTTCACTCCTAACAATACCAAAGCGGTCACCAGCGGCGGATTAATCTATAGAGTCAAAGAAAGGGAATCACTGCAATTGGCCGCGAGTAGACGCTAGTCACTGTCTGACAATGAACCAAAGCGCACCTGCAGCGAGGTGAATAGGCTACCACACAGCGCGCTCCGCTGCTACTCTGTCTGCTTCCTAACAGGCGTGTAGAAAGTGCGGTTAGTGTTACCACGGTACCTGTAGAACTACGGGTGGTAGGAACATCCTATAAGAAATAACTTTAAAAGCAACTATCTGTCATTCCCAAATACGTCGTTGAGAAGAATCATGAGAGAAGTATCTAATCATGGCTTTTTTTCCGGAAGTATTTAAAACTCGTTTAGTGGTGTTATTACAAACCATATGGGGTGCTGTGCATTGCAAGACGAAGTTTTGTTTATGTTACTAAATGTAGTCAATGATTTTAAAACTGTTTTCCGTTAGCTTTCATACAATATGAAGTGCTCTCATGGAAAAGCTACTTTTGATGGTATCATTCAAAAGCATTTATTATTATTATTTATCTATATATTTTTTTTTTTTTTTTTTTTTGCTGCGCATGTAGAGCTTAGTTTGTCCTAATCTCTTAAACTTACTATTATTAATGAAAATGCTGCAAATTGAATGTGGATAATGTGTTTAATTCAACGAAGTTTGATTGTTAAAATGTGTGAGATAAAATTCAAATAAGAATTCCAAACTCTGGTCTTGTTATAAGATCATGCATTTTTGCTGCATTGAACATACTCGTAATGTTATAAAATGATTCTTATCAATAGTTGATATCCCAAAACCAAACAACTGACATTTTTGAATTTTTATCTGTATGTGCGTTTATCTGTTTGTTCTTGATTCACTATAAAACTACAGAGCAGATTTTGTGCAGTTCTCATATTTCTAACTTTAGACCCTGACATAATTCTTAAGGTGGCTATACACGATCGCTCCATTTGCGTGTCATCCGTATCGATGACATCCATTTGGATGACATCCAAAATCGTAGCATATACCATCAATCTAACACTCCAGTCATCTGTGTTTGCGCAAGTCTAGTTCCAGTCTGAATATAGACTGAAAATAGTAACAGATTTGTCATATGTTGTACAACAACATATTTATCAAGTAGGCTCATTTAAAATTGAATGATCTTAGGGAGCGTCCATTAACCACGTAGCTCCATTTTAGCCTTCTGTGAAACC
>JARYHS010001022.1:0-77354 GCA_031002005.1 Vandiemenella viatica
GGTCTGGGCGTAATGTATGCTTGGTTTATGTAGATTTGACAAGCTATTTAGAAAAATTAAGTATATATGTCGTTGTAAGAAGAAAAAATATATAAAGCAAATAAAGCTAATAATAATAATCTAGCTATTGATTGCTTTAAATATTTTTTGTGCTAACGGAGCTAGATATTAATATTTGGTTTCCTTTGAAAGCTTAATAACTTGTAACAATCGGTAACATAGATTTCTGAATAACTGAACAACTTATTTTGTTAAATGTAAGGATGCCCTGTTTCTCTGTTCTCACTGACTTGTACTCATTACTTTCTCGGTGAAAGCTGTAATGATGACAGCAGGAGCTGACAGGAAACAAATATTTTATTGTGAAAATAATCACGCGTTTTCTGGAGTATATTTATGCAGTGGATCACATACTTCTCCCATCCTCAGAAAATCGATCAAAGAATGTACATTTCGTTTGGGTAAAAGCTTTAATAATATGTTTGGAAAATAATTTCATCCAAAAGCATGAATTGTATATTTTACCGGAAGTAAAGTAGGGGAGAGCGGTAGAAAGTTGCCATGACGAGGAAAGCAGCAAGATGGTTTATGGGGCCAAGGGATGGCGCCATCGCGCGAGAAAAATCATAGCTCTTCTAAAAGCCCATAGTTACCTCGACAAGCCCGATCCATTTAGAATGTCGTCTCTAAAAGCTATTGTGATACCATGGTTTTTTTTATCACCATGATAATTTGGAGAGTGCTCAGTTTATGTATTTATTTCAAAGAAACTAGGTGACATACTTCTTCTGAGCGAAATTGTTTTACAAGAGTGGTCTTTTGACTACAAATTTCCGTTCTGGCGATCACATAGTTTCATTGCTTTGTTATAGAAAATCATGTTTCTGTAACGGCGTCAATCCCAGTAAAGTGTCCAAGCTGTTGGTGGCATCTTTGTCCATTGAAAGCCAACTCTGTATGTTCCTTTCGTGTTATAAACATTACCGAAGTATAATACTATGATTAGATGCTTAATTATCATTTGGAGATGAAGTAAGTATATTAATAACGATAATAAAACATAATAATTGAAATTATTTCTGTTTGAAAGTTATTTTATTGCAAATTTGATGTTGTGATAGACTGGCGGTATTTCAACGTCCAGAAATTCTTTTCTATGAGCCCATATGACAGTGCCGTGAGACACCACAGCAGGAAAACCCAAATGCTATGATCTCAGGCAGTGGTTTCCAACGAGGGCTGCAGCACCCACCAGTGGGCGCCGAAGAGATGATAGGGGGCGATTTAGTCCAAAGGAAATTTCGGGGGGGGGGGGGGGTGAGGAATGGAGACCTACCACAACCCCTATGCTTTCCAGTATTATATCTGGCTTTAAGGGCTGCTTCAAAAAAGTTTTTAATTATATTTCCATTATCATATACTGCTAACAGAGGATTTAGCGTAGTCAGAAATTTACTAAGAAAAGAAACAGAATTTCAGTTGTGGAACGTGGTGATTTAAAATTTTTGATTACAAAAATCCTCCAAATATGGAAAAATTGGTAACATTACACCAAATTTAGCCCTATAATTAATATTTTTTCTAATGCGTATTTTTTAATCAAACTGTGACATTATTATCTTAACTTTATCCATAACAAAATGGATTAGTGAAAGTCTGCAACTGTTTCAAATTGAGGGTAAACAAATGAAAATCTGCGACACAGTTACTTTTGTTGCTTTAATTTATTTTGTGCATGACGCGTTTCGGGAATTTGTTCCCATTTTCAAACGCACTATAAGTAGGTTTACATGTTTTTAGTTATAGAAATATGAGGAGTCGTTGTGTTTGTTTCTGCTGGACGTTTGTACAGTTTTCATGTGATTTCTGGAAAAGAATTTCTGTGGTGCCATTTTCGTCAGAAACCTTCAAAAACGTAAGTGATAAGAAAAATGTTTCCATTCATGTTTTATTACATAGTCTTATACCATAGTACAGCATCCCAAAATTCTTTTCCAGAAATCACATGAAAACTGTACAAACGTCCAGCAGAAACGAACACAACGACTCCTCATATTTCTATAACTAAAAACATGTAAACCTACTTATAGTGCGTTTGAAAATGGGAATAAATTCCCGAAACGCGTCATACACAAAATAAATTAAAGCAACAAAAGTAACTGTGTCGCAGATTTTCATTTGTTTACCCTCAATGTGACATTATTTATCTCTCTTTATTTAGGAATTTGTAGAACTATGTCTTTATTTTTCATACCTCTATGGTGCTGTATACCATGGAGGAAGGAAATATATGGAGGAGAAGTGACGTTGAATCGGTGAAGCAGGCTCTAAACTCTCCCGCATGGTGGCAGCAGCGGTATTGCGCTTCCCAACATTGCGATTTTCCCAGTATATCCCGAAAACTAAGCAAGATATCGAAAAATTTTATTCTTTATTTTCGATTTGTCTCGTCGTGTTACATAAGAATCGATCATTAAATTTGACTTTTGCGAAAAAAATTTTCTCCATTTCAACTCGAGAAACCTCACTTTTGATACAGTATATCTATAGAACTAGGGGAGATATCGAAAATTTTTATTCTTTATTTTTCATTTGTCTCGTCTTTTTAAATAAGAATCCATCATTAATTTGACTTTAACCAATTGTTTCTTCTGAATTTCAACCAAAACCATTTCACATTTGGGACAGAATATCTCGAAAACTAAGCAGAATATCAAAAAAATTTATTCTTCATTTTTTATTTGTCTCATCGAGTTACATAATAATCCATCACCATATTGCGGCTTCACGTTTATCCTAGAGTCCCCTTGAGGTGTTTGTACATATTCCCCGTGTTTGTTGGGAAGCGGTCAAGCCCCCACCACTCCGGCCATGCCCCCCACTCCTCCGCCGGCCTGCTTCACTCCCATACGTTGTAAAGGTCTCTTGCGTCGTCTCCATATTATTCCTTCCTCCATGCTGTATACTTCACCTAAGAGGGATGCCATCGAATCATTGTTTCAAAAATTGGTTTACGAGCCAAAAATTTGGAGCCCTATGGGTTACATTAATTTTTAAATGGTTTGTTCCGTTTTCTGTTTTTTGTTCAAAAGGGTGGCAGTGAGTTATATGTTTTCCGAAAAGTAGGTGGTAGGCCGAAAAACGTTGGGAACCCATGGTCTAAGTCATAGATTTCCAAACTGGAGGGCATGCTCCCAACATAGAGGGTTGCCATGGCACCTCAAGGAGGGCGCGGGGTGGGAGGTAGTTTCGCCGCTCGAGCGAGCAGTGCGCTAACTATACACCGTCTCTTTCGTCACCTCTTAGAATTTGAAAGCTTCATCTGAGATTTCTTTGGTAGTACTTAGAAGTAGGAATTTACCTTTTTAACAGTAAAATTTTAACATGGGGAAGGCGACATGCGAACGTTTCTTCTGATGGAAGGGAGAGTGTAAGAAAACGTTTGAGAACCGCTAACTAAACAAACGTTCTTGCCTTAAGTCCATACAAAAAATTAACCTGAAGCTGCAAAAAACTAACAAAAAGGAAAAAAAAGAAAACAAATGCTGCAAATAAAAACGGCAACCACAGGAATTCTAACCCGAAAAGAGAGTTATTGATGATAACGATGATGATCGCTGGTGTTATGACCTACGAATGCTACGTTGCCTCAGCGTTGCTTCGTCCTTGGCAAGTAATTCTGAAAGACAGGACATAGAATGCTATACAACACAGCTTAATGACGAAGAATTGCTGATTCTATGAAGCAGTTTTATACTCAAACTAAATAAAAATGCTGTGTCTATGCATTTTCAATCTCATCTTACACCCAACATTACAAGGGCCACTATAATTTCATAGAAATTCCCTTTGCTCGGAAAAAAGGATTCCTTTATTTCATACAAGTTGACTTTCAAAATTCTAGTTTTTACCAATACATTGATTTTTCAACCGGCATTATTTCTCAATACGAAAGTAGTGTTGTTTTTTACAGTTACAAAGGTATTTTAGCATGTGCGTAGAGATTCTGAGCTATATATTTCACTGTGTGTGAAAGTGCATCACTCCTTACCTTTTTGATCTATTTCATCACTAGGATGTAAACTACACTGACTTACATGTTATAAGAATACAGATTATTATAGTTGTGGACTATAATAAGTAACTCAAAATATTATTCTACTACTGGTGGGCTTCAGATGCTCTTTTATGTGCAGGAAGGGGTATTAAATATTCCATCTGGTGATGGACTGAAACACATGTGATTTACATATACTTGCTTTGTAGTTAATATATTAAAATTACAATCCATGTGGTAGATGATTTTAATCCAAATAGGGCATAGCAAACACTCATCCAGGCGTTTTGTAGTTACCACACCTGTCAATATGTTTATGCCCTTGCTGATGATTTGTTTGTATTTCCGTACAGCAGTGATTACTGTTTACTACCGCTTAGGTCAACAAGGCTGACAATCTCGTTTTCTTATTATTAGATACTTAATTGAGCTACTTAATACCTTTGTGGCTTACTTAATTTGTACTGGATTTTCAATGTTGCATTATTGCGACTGCGCGGATATGAACACATCTTGTGTGTAACACTGCTGAATGTAAGTCAATAGGTGGCATCAACTGCTGATGCCCGTCATGTGACAGTGCAAGCAAACACAGTTACGTTACACACATGTAACACGATAAGATCAGCCAGTAACAGCTAAATATATGACTATTGGCTTTGTTTTTACTGTACACCACAGGCGCATACAATCTTCTTGTCATGATAGATAAATTCATTCTAATCTCTTACCATATGTTTATCTTATATCATACTACTATGTGGTTGCTTAGTTCCCCCGAATTTATAAATGCTAATACATTCATTTTGGTATTGAACCACTATTTATTAATATATAATAATATTTTGTACCTTTGGAAATTTCTGCCATTTTTACAAATTATTCAAAATTTTATACAGCTTTTACTTTTTTTGGTGACTTGACCTAATCCATGGTTAATGCTATATTATTTACCTATTAGGACAATGATTATTGCCAACCATATTAATATGCAGGAAAGTGTATAGAAGTTTGAAATTGTTTTGTCCAGTAAATGACAACTACTTATATTCTGTTTCCATTGTTGTACTGTAGTTTAATCTGTATTCAAATTAATCACTTCAATTTCTTTTTTTATTAAAACAGGAAGCTTCTGTCTACAATTCTATACATCTAACACCATAGTATTATATTTGAGCGCTATCACATTTATTTTTTACATGTTTTAAAAACAACGGGAAATGACTACAATACTTAATTAAAATCACCTCTGCTTTAATTTCTGTTTTTGGCATAGTTAAAGTTTAAATTTTAATGGTCCAGATACCATTCGAATTTAACATAACAGCCATGGAACCTAAACCCCTAGTTGTATTTTCTTTACCTTTTAATTTGTTAATCTGCTCCAATCGCATGCTGCAATTCTTTTCTAGTAGTGTAGTGTTGGTCTATAGCAGTGTTTCCCAACGTGGGGCCCACGCCCCACAGGGTGGCAATTTGGTTTTTTTAGGGGGGCAATTTAGAAATTGACTTGATACGACTTTACCACTTTCTCTTCGGGTTATTTAAATGCAATGCCAGATATAGGTACAAAATATAGCAAAAAAGCAAATTCTTAAAACAGTGCTGTAAATAATTATTAGGTATAGTTTCGTTTGATGTTAGCAAAAATATATCATCTGGATGATTTGAGTCGCCAACTTGACCTTTTTGGGATTCACCGCGTAATGTGCCGCCTGTCTCGGCCTGTTATCAGTAAATGATTTACTGATAAAAAAAATAAATCGACTGAATATATCACAACGTGGAGACTTGAGATTAAAGCTTACTAAATTGGAGCCTAATATAAAATCTCTATGTCAAGCATCAAGCGCAAGGATCACACTAAATTTCCATAATAAATCTTTATTAAAAATCTTTTGAATTTGAATTTTAGTATTTCATTATATGTTTTTTAATTTTACTTACTGTGTTTTATGGCAATATTAAAGTGTTTTCTTTCAAAAACCATCCTATATGAGTTTCGTCAATAACAAATATTTTTTTTATTTAAAATTATGTATTGGGGGGGGGGGCAAAAAAAAGTTAAAAGAGGGACATGACCCAAAAAAGGTTGGGAAACACTGGTCTATAGAATTACCTGCGACTCCCTTTACACGGCTAAATACATTGACAAAACCAGCTATTGATATCTTGTGCTATCCATCAGTCAAGCAGCTACACCGTACCAAACAGTTCACCTCACAATCAGTTACAAAATGTTTAAGAACTTATTGTAAAGATACTGTCTTTGAAATTTCTAAAGTTAATTCATTAATTTGTTTTTCAAAAATGATTACTAATCTGGTGCCATGGCACATAAAGGCTGCATAGAGAGGTAAGTGATCCTGTCGGTAGCGTTTAAGTATTTATGTTCTCGCAGAAAGTTGGACAAAATGGTTTGAAGTGACAGGAAGTACACTGGATTTTGTCCAGAGCAAAGCAACTTTATCATCGGCTACAAATACCTCACAAAACGGTGGACGCTATTTAGAGGTTCTCTCGGTGTTAATAGTAACAAGCCTTTCACTCATATCTTCTGCTTGTGTGAAAAGAAGTAAAAAAGGGTTACCACATATGTGCAAAACATTAACAAATAGATTTCTCGTCATGAAAAAGATGAGTAATTTGAACTTAGTACCGAGATCTAGGGATGGGTAGATCCAGATGGATAAGGTTCTGCAGGACCCATATCAGTTGCAGTAGTGATGGTTGTACATCCGAGTGCGAGCCAGACCTGTGTCCAGCCGGACCTGTATCTGCACGCCACAGGTCTCGTGCGGCCGCAGCCAGAACCATGGTCGGAGTTGGAACCAAGAGCTAGACCGTACCTATAGC
Source organism: Vandiemenella viatica (assembly GCA_031002005.1). Taxonomy (NCBI): domain Eukaryota; kingdom Metazoa; phylum Arthropoda; class Insecta; order Orthoptera; family Morabidae; genus Vandiemenella; species Vandiemenella viatica. Next base: position 6,914 of record JARYHS010001022.1, read on the forward strand.
TGTTCACACTTCTCGCGCATCTTTCATGCAGTTCCGAATTGAAATCTATGTTTTTCAAGAGGTTAATGTCAGTTACTATGCAAATAGATTATAGTTACATTTAAATTTAATATATTTAAAATATTTGTTAAGTCACTAACTACTGATAAATACCTATTAACTGTCTATTGCAAAGTAGTCCTGTGTTACTGGTCTTGTTCTGATCTATTTTTATGGCCAGCATTTAAAGTGTAAAGTGCTATACATGATATATTGATAAAAAATAATTTACTTATAATATTAATCGGAATTGTAGTTGCATTGTAGTAATCTTACTACACTTTTTAACATTACTTTGATTATTATTTCCCTCTTGAGTTTTTTACTTTCTCAATTTTGATGGAAGGTAACCAAGCCTTAAATAAAAAAGTAGATAATGCAATTAACTTTACTTTTTGTGTATAGGTTGATCATTGTTCCGTACGACTCTGCTGATCGCTTTTAGAGCATTATTATATAAACACAAAAAAAACACTAGAAAACAGTTTTTATAACCTCTAACAAATCTACAAACAATGAGTATTATTGTAAGCAATTAAAAATTACTTAAAAAATACTTACTAACTAAATTTAAATAATATTTAAATAAATTAGACAAAATTAAAAGTTTTTAACATTACACTGAATAAAATAAACAATTTTAAAGCACCAATAGACTGGCACAATATAATGTGGTAATGTCATCAATTAAAATACTTGGTATCACACTCAGTTTGTCAAACAAAAGATTTATACACTTGTTCAAAACAGTATCACATAATATATACACTGAATAGGCAAAGAAACTGGTGCACCTTCCTAATATCATGTTGGGCCCCCAACAAGCATGCAGAAATGCCACAACACCACATGCCATCGACTCAACTAATGTCTGAAATAGTGATGGAGGGAATTGACACCATGCATCCTGCAGGACTGTCCATAAATCCGTAAGAGTACGAGGGTGTCGAGATCTCTTCTGAACAGACTCGTTGCAAGGCATCCAAGATATGCTCAATAATGTTTATGTCTGTGGAGTTTAGTGGCCAGCGAGGTGTTTAAACTCAGATGAATGTTCCTGGATCCATTCTGTAGCAATTCTGGACGTGTGGGATGTTGCATTGTCCTGATGAAATTGCCCAAGTTTGTCATAATGCAGAATGGAGATGAATGGATGCAGGTGATCAGCCAGGATGTGTATGTACATGTCACCTGTCAGAGTCGTATCTAGACACATCACGGGTCCCATATCACTCCAATTTCACATGCCCTAAACCATTACAGAGCCTCCACCAGCTTGAATAGCCCCTGCTGGCATGGAGGGTCTATGAATTCATGAGACTGTCTCCACACACATACATGTCAATCCACTCGATACAATTGGAAATAAGACTTGTCAGACCAGGCAACATGTTTCCAATCATCAACAGCCCAATGCCGGTGTTGACGGGCCCAGGCTAGGCGTAAAGCTTTGTGTAGTGCACTGATCAAGGATACACGAGTGGGCTTTCAGCTCTGACAGCCCATATCAATGATGTTTGGTTGAATGGTTCACACGCTGACAATTGTTGAAGGCCCAGTATTGAAATCTGCAGCAGTTTGTGGAAGAGTTACACTTCTGTCACATTGAACGATTCTCTTCAGTTATCACTGGTCCCGTACTAGCAGGATATTTTTCCGACCGCAGTGATGTCGAGATTTTATGTTTTACCGGATTCCCGATATTTACAGTGCACTTGTGAACTGGTCAAATGGGAAAAATTCCCACCTCATCGCTACCTCGGAGATGCTATGTCCCATCTCTCATACACTGATTATAACACCACGTTCAAACCAACTTAAATCATGATAACCTGCCACTGTAGCAGCAGTAAACGATCTCACGCCTGTACCAGCCACCTGTTGTCTTATAAAGGTGTTGTTGACTGCAGTGCTATACTCCGAGTGTTTACATATCTCTGTGTTTGCATAAACATGCTATACCAGTTTCTTTAGCTCTTCAGTGTATCAAAGTAGAAATTTCACACAGTCATTATATTCCAGTAACCAAACTTTATAATCAAATATACACATACTGGCAGAAACCCAAAAAACCCGCTAACTAAAGATCTGACATCACCACTTACAGTTTTCGTGATGGTATCAATATTAGAGGTTTGTATAGCAAATAATTTTACCAATTTTAAATCAGAAATGTAGTTAGGATTAAATCACTAATGCTTCACTGAAATAGTTACCTCTAAGTCACCAGTTCAATAAATATTAAGTATATTAGAAGATAGTTGTCACTAGACTTAATTCAACCATTATTCTGCAATACTGTAGCCCAAAAATAAATTAATATATAAATACCACTATAATATGGTTTATATATTTGTATAATATTCTAGTCGATTGAAACAAATTAAAAAACTAGAAAACAATATAAAAAAAATTCTGACAACAGTAATTTCGACATATACAATGCAAGTTATTGTGAGATGAAAATATATCTAACATAGATTATAACTTGTATATTTTATAAAACATATTTATTTATTGCATACATTAAACAACATTAATACTATGTTCAGTTGAAATAAAGAAAAAAATACAAGTGATCATTCAGTTTTAAGAAAACAAAATTAAACAATATGATAAAAGTGAAAACTAAATAAATCATAACTACCAGTCGATATTTTCCCAATAAGGCATGTACAAAACTATTTGTTACTAAAAATTATTTGTGTCTGTATATCCCCCAATAGCTCATTTTAATCCATTTACTGTACACTTCAGAGGCTATTCATCTTAATATACTTTACTATGCAAAATAAAAGCAACAGATTACAAAAATATGTTTGTATAAAACTCAAAAGTATTTGGCTGCTCATTGTATAAGTTTATTTCATGTTGCATATAATAGCTAGACAACATTTGTGATCTTTTACAAACTCCACAACAATACAACAGCCTTTTATGGCACACTGTTCTGAGCCCTGTAAGAACATTAAAGATCCTAAGATACTAAAGAGTATTAAAAGATTTGATATACTTCACAAAAAAGCCAAAAAGAATGGTATATCTTAGGTAATCTTCACAAAGTAGCCAACAAGAATAGTGTATCTTATGTAATCTATCACTCAATAACTATATTCATAAAATGACTGAATCCAAAAGCAGATCAGCAGAATGGCTTTTCCAGTGCACCATAAGATTATAAAATCACAAAAATGTTTTTCACAAAGATCACAAGCAAAAGGCTTCTCACCAGTTCCTCAAGCATTATTTCAATCACCAATATGAATTTTCTTATTCCTTAGAAGGTCAATATTTATGGTAAAAAAATTTCCACAAATTTTGAAAGCAAAAGGCCACTAATTCGTATGAAGTCTTTTATGCCTTATAAGATTACTGGACAGTGTAAATGATTTTCCACACATTTCACAAGCATAAGGCCGCCTGCCCGTATGGATTATTTTATGTTTTGTAAGGCTACTGGACACTGTAAATGATTTTCCACAAATTTCACACGCATAAGGTCTCTCACATGTATGTATCCTTTTATGATCATTAAGTTGACTAGATACCTTAAATGAATTTCCACAAATTTCACAAGCATAAGGCCGTTGATCTGAATGGATTCTTCTGTGTTTTACAAGGCTACCAGGTGCCGTAAATGTTTTTCCACAAAATTCACACGCATGAGGCCTTTCACCTGTATGGATCCTTTTATGTTCTTTGAGGTTACAAGACTTCTTAAAAGATTTTCCACAAATTTCACAAGAATAAGACTGAGTGGCTTTATGGAGTTTTGAGTGTGTAATAAAGTTATCATACTGCATGAAAGATTTACCACATATTTCACAAGAATAAGGATACTTCCCTGCATGGATTTTGTATGTGCTTTAATGTTACTATAACGCTTAAATGATTTTCCACAAATTTCACAAATATAGGGTCGCTCTCCTGTGTGGATTCTTTTGTGACGTATAAGACTACTAGACACTGTAAACGAATTTCCACAAATTTCACATACATAAGGCCGCTCACCTGTGTGAATTCTTTTATGGCTTGTGAGGTGGCTAGATACCTTAAAACATTTTCCACACATTTCACAACCATAGGTTTGCTCTCCAGTATGGATTCGTTTATGCTTTATAAGGCTATTACACTCCATAAATGATTTTCCACATATGTCACAGTTATAACGCTGCTCACTCGAATGCATCCCTTCATGTGTGGGAATATAATCACACCTATAAAAATATATATCCAAGTAGGTATGTCATACGTAAATAATATATTCTTAAGACTGATCAAGAAATTTCTTATAAACAATAAAACGAAATTTATTTAAGATGGATAGGGACAGTGCTGCCAATTCTACGGATTTATCCATAGATCTACGGACTTTTAAAAAAATTTAGGATTTTTTGATTTCGTTACAATATCTACGGATTTTTTATACTTTTATTAGTTGTTGATTTTTCCTTATATTGGTGTATTGTTGAACTTTGAGCGTATGCATTACAGAATTGTGAATAGTTTCCTTGCAACCACTCGTGTGAATCAACAATTGAAATAAAGCTCATATTTTGTTTGATTATAGATCTAATGGACCGTAATACAAAACTGTTGCCACATTCTTTATGCACGGTGACACGTTCGTTGGCATGGCTTACTAAGCAGTCACATCCGAGAAGGCCTAACCAATACCCGAGAATCAAAGGCGCCGCAGTTTTAACTTTTGTTCTTACAGAAGATATGCTAAATTTAATGTCAAACAAACATGTATGACCGCTAAATTAAAAAAGAATGTTGGGCACAGCAGCAGTGACAAAAGTGACACTGTATAAAACATGTTCAGAGAAATTTCTTACTTTTAAAGTAGAATATTATTCTGTATTTCGAATTTTAAAGACCTGGAAATAAAAAAGTGTTATTGCTTCAGTCTTTCAGTTAAAGTGTCTCTGGATTTTTGTACCCCATCTACCAAAATTTTAGCGGCCATCCACAGATATACAAAGTCAAGTGGCTGGCAGCACTGGATAAGGATAATAAACCCATCACTCACTACAGATAAAGGCAGGAAGGCCACTTCAACCATTTTCCAGAATAGTCTCCATGATTTTCAAATTAACAGAAATCATTTTTTAAATATTACAAAAGAAACTTAAAAGTATTTAATCGCAGTCCACAATGTTATCATCAAGGATTCAAATACTGCTGTTCATTTTTTATGCTTTACTATCAGTTTCTTTAAAAAGTGCAGACACATAGTTACCATAGCTGACATTTTTTTTTAGAAACTATTGTACATTTCCACTATAGTAATATCTTAACTGTTGAACTCTCCCTCTAATTTTCATTACACTTCTTACAGATAAACTACTGTCGAGTTACTCAATAATGGTGTATAATAGCAATTCAACAATTAATTTTTAATCACTGCAATGAGTGGATTTGCCATATTGGAAGACACTGGATTACTTAATTTAGGCAGTTTCTATATGTGCAGTAATTGGCTAGATTGCATTAATGTATATTTTAAGACAGTGAATACACCAAAATCCTATTAAAGTGACCGAAATATAAGAAGTCCAATTTTGTGAAAGTAACATAATGAGTGATAAATACTGATTTTACATTCATGCAATAAAACAAGAAAAATGACAGGCACTGTAGGTATGATTAAGCTACAGCAAGCGCAGGAAGCTGATACTGGATTAGGCTTGATTTCAAAACCAAGCATAGCCTCAGCAAGGATCGACTTAACAGTACACTGGACTACGAGTAACAACAATCAATATCTTGTCACTAAAGGGGAAGGAACATAAAGTTGTCTATGTAACGAAAGAGGAAGAAAAGTATAATATGATTAAGTGAAACAAAATGAAATGACATGGAAGTAAGGAAATAGAAAAAAGGTACAGACTCTGGATACTGAAACTGTCAATCGTGATAAATGGAAAGATAGTAACTGTCATATAAATATATAGATTCCAAGGAGGGGACACAGAAGGGAAAGAAGAATGAACACAAAATCTAGAGATAGAAATCAAGACAGGATATATCATAATAGGAGATTTAAATAACAGAGTAGTAAAATACTAAACAGTTAATAGAGATATCACGGTGTAGAACCACAGAATAAATAGGGAGAAGATCTACTTTTATGACTACGGATTTGAATTATTGTTGGCAAAAGTTCATCTGATACAGTCAAAGTGGATTCCTAATAGAATTGCAATTTTCTTAGTTTTCACCATAGAAAACTGTGTTTGATGTCAATTTTGGTATTTTCAAGTTCAAATATTTTGCTTTTAATATTAGAAACATTCTTACAATCGAAATAAGAAGAATTTAGTTTTGTTACTTAGTCAGATTTATTAAAAATGATAAATAACAAACATTATTAAAATATTAAAAAATTGATTTTTGTATTGAAAGTAATAGAATTTAAAAACTTTGGGCTATATCTCATCAGGTGTACACTTATTCATGCAATGAAATCTTCATTGTAGTTCAGCTGAATAGAAGCATCATAAGCATACAATTTTTGACAGCTATTTCTGCTGTCTTCATCAGGTGTATAGCTTTAGATATTGTTAGCTTGGCTAGTAATCGCTTTTAGTTCAGTAAAAAAAAAAATAAAAAAAAGATTTGGTACCAAAATAAGAGCGTGACATGAAACTAAAATGTGGAGGATCAGACTTACCATATTTCCAAATTTGTTGACTGAAATTGCGACCTATTGTAGCTGTAAGGTCCCTCTTATCGCTATTTTGACTGTGACAAGAAAGATTGATAGCCTGCTTTATTTGGCAATTGGCCCTAATATGCCTTATAACGGTAGTCGCTATCACCTCACCGATATATTAATATACAGTACTTTTATTACAACAGCTTCAATAATCTCTCAATTTGCGCAACGGATATTCTAATACTATGTAAATAACTTTCACCACACTTTTGCTATAATCCACAATTTATTATACTCAAAAATTCACACAAAACAAACAATGCTTTTACTGAAACGATATTCTGTACAAATTTGCCTTGCGCTCGTCGAAATTAGTTTCTTCACATATTCACGCTATGCTAGCTCAAAACAGTCTCTCTCGCCATATTCAGTCTTTCTACATGTTCACTCCATGCTAGCCAACGACAGACTCTCCACAACAGTCTATCTTCTGCGACACTCAATCTCATACTCACTAAAAACCATCCCTCTCGCCATATTGGCTACTTCCTTCAACGACCACATAACATTACAGTACTGCCAACTCTCGTAAGATAAATTACTAAAATAACTTATAATTCCCTGTTCAACACAGACTACTCTGCTGGAAGACCTATTTATAAACAATTTATAATATAATACTAAAACACAGTAATGACTGGTGAGTGGGAACCTCACACATGCCCCCAACTTTGCCACTAATTAGCACTCTTTGTGACCACAAAAGTTGATTATTTGGGGCAAAGTTCAACCCTTTCACCAGGTATTACGCCTCTACACACATTCAATGCAAACATTATCATAACCATTCGTAACAGAATCATACCAGTAAGAAATGCAAAATGAAAATTTACAACATGCAAATATACAAAAAAGTTACTTAATTCTACAAACATTAAAAATTTACACTTAGTTGTACACGTCTCATGTGTGTACTTGGGTGTGGTAATATTTACCATCACCCTAAAACCATTGGTCTACTTTTTCTTATACTTCCAGTTTTTCTTTAACTTATTACATATTGTCACTGTCAAATTTTTTATTTCACACAATTCTTTAATGTATCATACAAACTCTATTCTTATATAACCGCAAAACAGCTGTTCACGAGCCAATGACCTGCCCTTGGCTCGCGCGTACCAAACATTGTTATAAATACTTGTGCGGGCCTGCATACCCTGCGCTCGCTTAGGAGTTACTACAAACAGCTGGTCGGTCATAGATCGTGTGTTATACTCAACTACAGCATCGTTGCAATTGCTTTCAGTACTATACATCTTACTATTTACAACAACAAGTTCACTGGTTTTGTCAACATCATCATTCTCAAAATTAATCACAATTCTCTGATTACACATTAATTCAGTTGAAATACTACTTCCGGTGACAGACTCGCCATCGGAATGAAAAACAGCAATACCAACATCTGAATACAAATTGTCACCAATAGGATTAGTTACAACATCGGGATTTGATTCACTCCTCAACTTAATTCTACCATTTTCACAATTAGATACAATAATTTCACAATCTGTTATTTTAGCCACATCCATTAAATTATTTTTAGTGTCAAATCTATTAATCATTTTATCATTAATTTCGCTACACAAATTACTGTTATTTTCGTCGTTTCGACTATTTGTTTCCCCAAATTTCTCTACAACAGTACTCTTACATACATTAACATCACATGTTCCACCGCCAATACCTTCATTACACATTTCATCTTCTATAATAAGCTCTTGGCTTTGAAAAACATCATCTCCTACTAAATCTGATACAACACTGCTATTTGCACCAGTAATCACATCATCATTTACCATATCAGTTACACAAAAGCTTTTTTCTGCATCAATTATCACATCATTTACTACAATACTACTATAAGTATCCTCCGATACAATACTACACATTTGAGAAATATTCTCGTCGCATTCAATATTAACTACTACATTATCAGTTACTTCCACATTATCATTTTTATTACATTGAACCACAGGCTCAGCAGCTTCATCCCTAATATCATTAATTACCTCGCTTACAATTACCTGATCAGTTTCAATATGGACACTGTCAGTTATCATATTGCTCACATCAAATTCATTAATATGCATATCATAATCTTGTTTGTTTAAGTCAGTACCAACTGACATTACTTCTCCATTAGAACAATTCCCATTTTCAATAACAACATTCATACATTTTTCATCACATTCAGCAACCACACATGGCTCTTTACAACTTTCAGAAGACGTTACACAATCGTTATCCTTACAAAATTCAATTCCGACAGCTTTACTGGATTCTAAACTAGCAATATTATCATATTTTTGAATCAAAATCACATTATCAATTACATTGTTCTTTAAATCAAATTCATGTAGTAAACCTTCATAATATTTTATGAAATCACTCCCGATTTGTTCCAAAACAGATTCCTTATATTTTTCACTCCTTTCAGCCCATGTAAATAATCCTTCGACTAATTTACGTACTTCTAATTTAATCTTCTCAATTTCTGAATCCACTATCCCTCTATCCACTTCATTATCAAGAAATAAATTCATTTTACCATGAGTTTCCATTATTTTATTTAAAACAGATTTATAGACTTCACCTAAATCTTCCACAAGTTTAACGAATTTTTTATAACTGTTATCCGAATTAAGTTTTAACTTATCTATTAATTTTTTCCTTTCACTAATCAACTCAGCTTCCAAATTCTCTCTAGTTTCAGCATATCTATAACTTATATTAACCATTCTCTCAGAACTCTCCTTTTCCCATGTCGCATATTGAATACTATTTTCCACTAACCCTTGTGATATCCCCCCTACTAAATTTACCTTATTTTCAATCACCTTAATATCAACTCGCATATCCCTGATTAACCGCCAAAACTGAAATCTTTTCTCATCACTCATTTGGTCTAAAACATTTTTCAAACCTTTCAATAACTTATCTACATCCCAGTTAATTTCAAAATTCTCCATGTTTAACTCTTACAAAATCACAAAAAATTCTCAATTACTACGATCTAAACTGCTCTCGCTTTTTCAAACAATGGCACTCATACTTGAAAGACCAATCAACAATCGCAATCATACTAAAGGGGGGTTTAGACGACCGGATCGGACCTGATAAAACGGGTGCTCCGCCCCTCCGACCTGAGAATACGTGACGTGTAAACGCAGCACCGGACCAGATGTGGGCGGGGCGACGTGATCGGGTGGTCGGGTCAAAAATACTCCCGATATCGGGTCCCCCCACCTTTCCACACTTACAACTGCACGTGACCCGCGCTCCAAGTCACCCCCTCCACCTCATTGTTATTCTTTGTCGCGGGCTTATTTGTTTAATGTGTTGTGGTGTTTGTTCATTTCACTTGATTATTCTATTCAGCAATGGAAAAGGAAATAGATAACGGAGAAAAAGAATGTATTACCAACATGCTTGAGGTTCTCAAATCTTTAAAACATTTATGGGACCCAAGCAACGAACTGTATTTTAATAAAGATCTTAGTAGGCAGCAAGGGCATGGCCGGGATTACAATGCAAAAGATCTTTTTCCAAGATCTTTTATAAAACATTTTATCATATTTCTTTTATCAAAGATATTTTATGATATTTTTTAAGTCCCATTACACTATATAAAATGTTTCGTCATAGTTCTCTGAAATGAATGAAGTAAACCTGAAAGCTTTTGCAGACGCAGTTAGTGCAACTGTCACAATATGCATTTTATTGAAAATAAAGAAGAGAAGTAAACATATTTAGGTTAGACCGTGGATTACGAGACTTGATATGATAGGAGTTCATCAAAGTTTAGTGAAAGAGCTGCAATGTGAGGACATGGCAAATTATAAAAGTTATGGTCGATGCTGAAGAATAGGTCCACTAAATTCTTACCAAAACATCATATATATTATTTCTATAAGGTATTTTTTTGTCACAAGCCTATATCTTCCTTCATACTTAACCGAAATCAATGAATGAGGTGTCATTTTAAAGCTTATGGTCTCCACTTTGGTTAAATCGTATTTTAAGCAAGAAAGTTTTCGGAATTCGACCCTTAAAGGGCAAAAATCTAAATTTTTCTAAAATGGTGTTTTCTGTGTTACGAGTCAGTTATCTCCCTGGATACCTATCTGAAACCGTTTTATGAAGTATCGTTTTAAAGACTAAGATCTCCGCTTTAGTGACGTCATATATTAAGCCAGAAAGTTTTCGGAATTCGACCCTTAAAGGGCAAAAGTATCAATATTTTTGCAATGCGTTTTCGTGTAACGAGCGATTTATTTCCCTTAATATCTAACCGATATAGATAAATGAGGTATGATATTAAAGAATAAGGTCTCCGCCATGGTAACATTATATTTGAAGAAGGGAATTTTTCGTAATTCGACCCTTATAGGGCAAAAATGTTACTTTTTCTAAAATGCGTTTTTTGTGTCTCGAGCCATTTATCTCCCTGGATATCTAACCAAAATCGATAAATGAGGTAGGATTATGAGGAGTAATGTCTCAGCTTTGTGACGTCATATTTTAAGAAAGAATGTTTTTGGAATTCAACCCTTAAAGGAAAAAAATATAAATTTTTCTATAAACGATTTTTGTGTCACGAGCGATTTATCTCCCTTGATATCTAACCGATATAGATAAATGAGGTATCATATTAAATAATAAGGTCTCCGCCGTGGTAACATTATATTTTAAGAAAGGAATTTTTCGTAATTCGACTCATAAAAGGCAAAAAAGTCAATTTTTCTAAAATGCGTTTTTTGTGTCTCGAGCCACTTATCTCCCTTGATATCTATCCAAAATCGATAAATTGTGAGGAATAATGTCTCAGCTTTGGTGACATCATATTTTAAGAAAGAAGTGTTTGGAATTCAACTATTAAAGGGAAAAAGTATAAATTGTTATACAACGTATTCTTGTGTCACAAGCCTTATATTTCCCTTGATATCTAATCGATATAGATAAATGACATATCGTGTTAAAGACTAAGGTTTCCGCCGTGGTAACATTATATTCTAAGAAAGGTATTATTCGTAATTCGACCCATAAAGCGCAAAAATGTCAATATTTCTAAAATACGTTTTTTGTGTTTCGAGCCATTTATCTCCCTGGATTTCTAACCAAAATCGATAAATGAATTAGGAGTATGAAGAGTAATGACTGAACTTGGTGACATTATATTCAACCTCACTATTCATCGCATTTTATTCGCGAAATTTTCGCACGGGTCGTCTAGTTTCCATAAATTTCTACATCAGAATTATTTCTCCATGTATACTATTGGGTGTTTATTTTTACGGTGTATCTGCCATGGGTTTTACTCGATTGCTGGTGGCGGAACTACACCATTCTGCAATATAGCACACGCCCTGGTCTGCGCATTCCGTCTGTTATTACTGTATTCCAGAAACCTGCCAAATACCAGTTTCTTAACACATTAATTTTCTTTTTACGTCTTTTACAGTACAGCCTTCTATCATAGCACTAATTAACTTTGCGTAAGTATTCACCTTTTTATTACTAATCGTATAGTCTACATGTTTCTGACTTTACATTTCCTTCTGTTCATACCCAAGACAGGAGGAGGATGAGGAGGGTCATGGGAGTGTGCAGGGCGTATACTGGCGATGAGGCATGGAAAGATATTGCAATAGGTATGAAAAGTAGTTCAAGGCAGGGAAAAGATGACCATGACCACAAGCTGGCACTCGATTTCAGGCACAAGGGTGTGGGAAGATTTTCCTTTTTAGGTAAGGTTGTCAGGGATTGGAATGAGTTACCAAGGGGAATGATGAATAACTTACAGAAAACGTTAAAAGAATTTAAAGTTAAAATTTGTAGAGGGCAAATGTAGGTGGGTGCAGGATAGGGGGAAGTTGGGTGTGTAGGGAAATTGCCACCGGAGCGTGTGCTCCATAACAATTAAATTAAAATTTAAAAAAAAAATTAAATAAAGATTTTCGTGGATTTGGCAGTAATACCCAACTTTGGTAACGTCCCTTGCGCCATTTTTTTTACGTTTTCAGGGTGCTGAAATCTTTTATAAAATGTAATGCCAACGTCTTACAATTTATAAAAGAAATTTTATAAAAGAAATCTTTTATAAAATATGCCCCATTACACTGTAAAATATTTTATAAAATATATTTTATCAAATATCTTTTACAGTGTAATGCCGGCCTATGAAGCTCTTCTATAAATGTACAGAAACATTAGGCCGTCTGCGACCTTAAAAGATCTTAAAAAAAAGTTAGAAAACATGGGGAATTGAACATGAGAATATGAAAATCTGGGCGTGACAATATGCACACCAACAATCTGTGAGAACTGACATAGACAGTTTCGGAAGAAAAAACGTACCGGGGACATCGGACCGGATAACTGGTCGTGTAACGATCGACCAAGGAAAAATCTGGTAGAGTGGTGGGGGAACCCTTTATCGGGTGCCCGTTTTATCGGGCCCGTTTTTTCAGATCCGGTCCGGTCGTCTAAACCCCCCTTAACTGATTATTACACTTCTGTATAGTACTTACATTTTCATTGTTAATCCTTTTTAAAACACTTTTTCACTGATTCTATACCTTTTATTCTTGCAAAACACTTGAATTTAAATCTTCCGACACACTTTAACACGTAACACACGCAAATTTTCGATTCACGACGCGGGAGATTCTTGACTCCTCTTCCTGCTTTTCCATTTGCATCTTCTTGAGGCTGCTTTAAAATTTTGGCATCTGCTTGTATCGTGCTGACCCTCGGAATAGCATCTGCTTGTATCGTGCTGACCCTCGGAAAATAGCATCTGCTTGTATCGTGATGAATCCAGCGTCTACTTGTACATCTGCTTGATTTCTTCTCATTTTCAGCGACAATCTGACTTCGTTTATTGCGAACAGTTTACATACTTCCAAATCCGCTCCAAATCTGCTCCAAAAACTGCTAGCTGGCTCCCGTGGAAAAATATCCAAGGTCGTTATTGAATAAATGCAATATTTTGCACTTATCCTGGCAGATTCGTCGCCACTTTGTAAGGTCCCTCTTATCGCTATTTTGACTGCGACAAGAAAGATTGATAGCCTGCTTTATTTGGCAATTGGCCCTAATATGCCTTATAACGGTAGTCGCTATTACCTCACCGATATATTAATATACAGTACTTTTATTACAACAGCTTCAATAATCTCTCAATTTGCGCAACGGATATTCTAATACTATGTAAATAACTTTCACCACACTTTTGCTATAATCCACAATTTATTATACTCAAAAATTCACACAAAACAAACAATGCTTTTACTGAAACGATATTCTGTACAAATTTGCCTTGCGCTCGTCGAAATTAGTTTCTTCACATATTCACGCTATGCTAGCTCAAAACAGTCTCTCTCGCCATATTCAGTCTATCTACATGTTCACTCCATGCTAGCCAACGACAGACTCTCCACAACAGTCTATCTTCTGCGACACTCAATCTCATACTCACTAAAAACAATCCCTCTCGCCATATTGGCTACTTCCTTCAACGACCACATAACATTACAGTACTGCCAACTCTCGTAAGATAAATTACTAAAATAACTTATAATTCCCTGTTCAACACAGACTACTCTGCTGGAAGACCTATTTATAAACAATTTATAATATAATACTAAAACACAGTAATGACTGGTGAGTGGGAACCTCACATAGCACTGGTGGAGATGAAGTCCATTCAAATCTTCAAATACTTCAGAGCAATTCATACAGACATATAATGGGCTGGAAATGGCTGAGACATGTGTGAACACATGTTTTGTTAGAGAACTAAAAGATGAAAATTTCTGTCCACAAAAGGCACAACCATGTTGAAATAACAATTCCTGTTTATTTTGGTAAGTTGTACGGTGTGGAGATTTGTCTAGGAAAACCTCTTGTCCACCACACTGACTTCCCTGTTGAAATTTAACCTTTTCTCTAAGAAAAGAAAATAGAATTTTATGTATTAAGGAATGTGATTTAAGATGTTTCAAGACGGATACAGAATACATTTAAAGAGTATAAAAATACATAAAATCTCTACAGTTATTGTGAATATTAACATATGATTTCATACGAGCATCCTAAATTTTATGTAACTAATTATTAACTATAACAGAACATAGCAAACATAAACTATAATACAATACTCTGAAGCACAGTTGTTATGGAATGCTCCTTACTAAACAGTTATATTAGTTAAACAGTTAATTTTTATGGTGCTGCAAAAAAGTATGGACATAAATATTTAATAAATTACCAGTCATTGGTGAGGTGCTAATTTTAATAACATAGTAGTAAATGGTCTATTTAAAGTAACTTCATGCCTAAGGAAACAGTATAAGGAGGTATATTACAAACAAATAATAGGAATAGTCTCATACACTGATTATGTAAACAATTTATATACTACCACACATTAAATAAAAATATACATCACAAATATATTGTACTAGGGATGATACAAGTGACAATTATAGCATAAAATTTTAAAACATTATATTTAATACAATAACTGAAAATTTTATGTAACAACAGATCTTGTAGGTATCATCAACTTTCATCACTTGTTATGCTCCAATATATAGAGTTAATTTGTCCAAAAAAAAGAAAAAACGAGTACAACTGGCATTCAAAAAGTGGAAGGAAGGTTAATGTTATCCAGCATAGAATATCATTTACTCACTTAGAAAATTAATTTTCTTCCAAACAGTTATGAAGCACAAATATACTATATTCTTTGATACTTTGATAATTAAAATTAAGATACAAACATAATACAATTGTCAACAGCAGTATTCAGACCCAGTATATAACTGGACAGGTAAGCACATAAAAAAATCAACAGTGGCTAGGGAATATGGGTGTGCAGGACAGATATGGTTGTGGTATGAAGGAAACTTTTACTGACTCTAATAATACAGTAGTTTCTTACTTGACTGTACTAATTGGAAATAACAACGGCAGCCACTGATTTGTTTATTTGACCACTGATTCTGACTGATAGCTGTATTTTGATGCTGGACTGATAAATATTTAAGTGACATCAAACAAAAGATGTCATCATTTATTAGGTAGAGGTAAAAACGTCCATTCAGAGACTAAAAGAAACTTAAATTTTATCAAGTCGTAGATTTATTTTATATGAAAAAATTATTTATTGTACATAAAGAACATTTCTGATTAAACTAAATGAGAAATTTGTATTGCAGCTAAAACTGCAATGCAAATTATAGATGAATGGATAGCAACAGGTACTAAAGTTGGGGAGGGGGGTTACTTATTCAGTTCATCAGATAGGAAGAATGGTGGTATTGATTTTGAAGAAGTAATTGAGATAAGTATAGTAAATAGAAAAGATAATGGCTGCCATTGTTGTGGTATTTGTAACAACTTTATCTGATTTCCAACTGATTTGTGTAAAGCAGATACAAGAACTTAAAAGAATGTGAGTTGGTATCAAAAAAAATGGGTCATTGTAATAGTGATCTATCCACCTGATGGATGAGGTTTCCTCAGTAATGTAACTAATTTTTCCCACTTAGTCTTTGTCAATTAGGTTATCAGAATGCATTAAATCCACTCAAAAGCATCTCCTGTCCTTGAAACTGAATATATGGTGAAATATATATAAAATTATGTGGGAACCTTCAGGTGTAAACATAACAACCTATCCTATACACCAATTTACCTAACCCTTTTGTTTATACTGATACCTTTACCTCTAATACAAGCAGGCACCTATTATGATGAAATGCCACAGATAAATGGTGTAAACCCATAGTAAATACTATCTAGCGAGTGATTATTTAAGTTTCTCCATTTAGTTTATTATTTCATGATAAACCTTGAAATTTTATATTAACATTTTTAGTGAAATCAATGAATTACTGGTTGTAATCAATTTGATTATAAGTTAGCCTTCAGTCAGTGTTAGAATTCTGGGATGGTTTTGGCTGAAGTGTAAGGTGATTTAAGGAAGTTTTATTAGTGAATTATTTCTAATATACAATAAGCAGTCTCTTTCTTAGCTCAGCTAGAATGTAAAAAGTGATCGCCATCACTCAATTGCTTGGTCTCAGGCTTCTACTGTTACAGATATAAAAATAAAAAAACTACAATCAGATCTTCACGTTTCTCTTCTGTGACACTTATTTTTCTAAGTCTCTCAAAAAATATTTTGGTGGAAAGATATTTTGCCTAGGGAACCCAACACAAGACTTTATATTTATGTATGTATGAGGCGTAATTTTTAAGTAAGTACCGTTTTGACACACCATGGCTGCAGCACTACAGTCGGCGTTCCGCGCATGCGCACTGGGTACCTGCATCTCTTGCCTACGCACTGACGCCATTACAGTCTAATTCTTCCTTGTTTACATCGTTGACTGAGTGTTTTAAGATGCCTCCAATAATCATGAGTCCCGCCGACTGTGAAGTACGGGCTGTTATAAGATTTCTTTGTGCTAAAGGCCTAAAACCGATCGATATTCATCGTGAGGTCTGTGCAGTTTACGGACAAAACATTATGAGTGATGGAATGGTGAGAAAGTGGGTGAGAACATTTAAAGATGGCCGCACACATGTGTATGATGAACAACGGAGTGGGCGTCCTTCGGTCGTTAATGAAAGTTTGGTGCAAAAGTGGACAATAAGGTGAGAGAGAACAGACACTTTACTATCTCCTCCTTGTGTGATGACCTTTCTAATATTTCTCGTAGTATTTTGTATGGCACTGTGACCGAGCAATTGAATTACCGAAAATTGTGCTCACATTGGGTACCGAAAATGTTAACGGATGTGTACAAAACCAAACGTTTAGGGAGTGCATTGACTTTCCTTGAGCAGTACCACAACAGTGGTGATGATTTCTTAAGCCAAATTGTTACGGGCGATGAGACATGGGTGGCCTACGTCACACCTGAATCAAAGCTACAGCTCAAGCAGACGATTTCTGCCCAGAAAATCATGTGCACAGTTTTTTGGGACAGAAAAGGAGTATTGCTTGTGGAATTTCTGCCTCGTAATGAGACAATCAATGCAGCAGCTTATTGTGAGACATTGAATAATCTGCGCCCTTCAATCAAGAACAAAAGACGTGGCAAGTTGAGCAATGGCATCGATATGCTGCATGACAATGCCCGTCCACATGTGGTTAATCAGACCAAAGATCTCATCACATCTTTTCAATGAGAAACTCTAAATCATCCTCCGTACAGCCCTGATCTGGCGTGCAGTGACTAACATCTGTTCCTGCACTTGAAGAAACACCTGGGCGGTCAGTGTCTTGAAGACGCTAACGAAGTCAAAACAGTTGTGATGCAGTGGTTAAGAAGTCAGGCGGCAGACTTCTATGAGGAGGATTTTCAAAAACTGGTACTACGTTATGACAAGTGCCCAATATTGAAGGGAATTATGTACAATAGTAGAGTAAGGTACCGGCTTTCATGTAAAAATAAAATTATTGATATATATTTGCACGTCTTTTTTTAATTTAAAAATGGTACTTACTTAAAAAACATGCCTCGTACATGCATTAGTAAGTTGTTTTTGAGACAAAGGATTTTTTAAAAAAAAACTGGCGTGAGTATCGTAAATGTTTAGGTAATAGTGTCATCTACACAGAAAAATAGTATTTGGAAAAATTGAAGTTTTCTCTCTGTACCAACTATAAAGAACATTCCCAGGTCTCCTAACAGTAGGGTGCATTAACTTGATGCAACCTTTTCATAGTCAAAGATTGACTTTGTAACATCACATTAAATGGAAGTGCTCCACCAGTGGAAGGCCCAAGATTGTCCTATACAGTACTGTATAAAGATTTTTTATTTTAAAGAGAAATATATCTTATGATAATATAGTAACGACTTCCTTAATACATGGTTTCTCCCTACCTGTCAGGCACAAGTTCCAATGCTGTGTCCCCTTCATGACTGTCTTCTGATACAATCTGCAACAGTGGAAGAAATTTATGATACTACCATGATAATATTGGCTGTAAATGAAAATTTACATTACTTGAACTTATTTGAAAAAAAGTAAAAAAAAAAAAACAAACTGATTTGTACACAGAGAAACACATAATAAGATAAACATCTTAGTAGAAATATGTATGGAATAAACAAATCATCTCCAGCCCTATTCGTTTTTATACTGTGATAACTGACTATAGTGATCAACACTGAAGAATAAACCCACACAACTATACCATGTTTCCATCTATTTTTATGTTAAAACTTAATATGTTAAAATAATGCACACATTATACTATGTTATAATGCTACTTAACTGGTGTCCTGAGAGGTTAGCATAAACTTTCTGGAATTGCAGTTATATAGCACAGCACAAATATTTCCTTTGTAACTACAGGAAAAAGCTAGACTGACATATATTATGCAGTCATTCAACAGGTTTGACGCAATCCTCCATCCCTTCCTACGTTGTGCTATCATTTTCATCTCTACATACCCCTTACAACTCACTGCTTCATATATTTAAATCTCTGTCTTCCTCTACAGTTCTTACCTTCAACTGTTCCGTCCACTAACAAATTAACCAATGTCTCAAAGTATGACCTACCAGCCTGTCTCTTCTTTCTGTAAGCTTATTCCACAAACTTCTTTCCTCGCCAAACATTTCCATAACTAGTTCATTTCATACTTTGTCTATCTGCTTAATTCTTCTGTAGCAACACATCTCAATTGGTTAGATTTTCTCTCTTTTTGGTATTTCTAAACTCCGTGCTTTGCTGCCATAAAATACTGTGCTACACACATAGAGTTTTAAAAAAAGTTCTTTTTAAGTCCTGGATCTATATTTGAAACTAAAAGATTTCTCTTTTTCATGAAGGTTCTTTTTGCTAGTGATATGCTGCTTTTAAAATCATTCCTGCTTCGGCCATTGGTTGTAATTTTGCTTCCCAAGTAGCAGAATTCACTTACTTCACTGATCCTATATTTATATTTAATCTACTATAATTGGTGCCATTTCTGCTACATTTCGTCACATTTGTCTAGCTTTGATTTATATTCAGTCAAAAATCTTCCTTCAGTAATTTGTTCATGCCATTCAGTAACTTCTTAATATCCTGTGCCTGTTTTGCTAACAAGATAATGTCATCAGCAATTTCTCCTTGAACACTTATGCCACATCAAAATTTTTCTTTTACTTCCTTTATCACTTCAGCTACATACAAGATGAATATTAATGGAGACAGACTACAACTTGGTCTCACATCCTTTTTAACTGCTTCATGTCTCTCATGATTCTCTACTGTTTTTATAGCCGCTTGATTCTTATATAGTATATAATGTATTCTTCTATTTCAATATCTTAGACATGATTCTTTAAAATGTTGAACATCTTGTTCCAGCTAACATTAATGAAAGCGTTTTCTAAATCAACAAAGCCATAAAAAGTGTCTTTGTTATTATTGATACCCCCTTCGAGTATTAATCTTAAAGCCAAAATTGCTGCTCTCGTATTGCGGTTTTTCCTAAACCCAAACTGATCTTCACCTGATATATCTTCTACTACCCTTCCCATTATTCTGTAAGGGTAACTTAGCTGTTTAAAGATTTTTGTAGTTGAATTGTTTAAAAAAATTAAAAGAATATGGAAAGAGGAAATGGCAGAAACTATGAGACCAAATGGATAGCAGAGAGAGCCACAACAACAACAACAAAAAAGGAGAATTTTGTGTGGGAATGGGAAGAAAATGTGGTAAGGATGGAAGCAGAGGGCCTGCATGGTGAAAAGGTACCAGCGGTGCCCAAGCAAAGGCTCTCTGCAAAATATAAACTTTATTGATATCATGATACTTCACTTTCAAAAGGAGAATGGTATACTAGTAATTAATTTCACATCGCATAAAAGAGAATGTGTTACCCAACAACTAAAAAAAAGGTAATACTGAAGTATAGGATACCATCTGAACCAGCTAAAGTGTAGGTTTACTAAATAAATTTGATGTGGGGATAAAAGAGGAGGCTGTTATTGGAATAAATACTAGCTACATGGAGGAATTCTTAAGAGGCAGAAAGAAAAGAGTCAAAGTTGATAACACAATAACAAGGGAGACGGATGTAAAAATAGGTGTGCCCCATTACAGTTCATTATCCTAATGAATGAATCTGCGGTAGACCTACATTCAGAAGTTACACTACAGATGATAACAGGATTACACCAAGGAAAGATTGTGAGAAAATGTAGAGAGATCTAGACAGGATATCTAATTAGATGAATAAGTAGAGTATGAAAATAATAGGTAAGTATAGTTATAGAAAAATAAGGGTTTTGTATGATTATTCAGTGGAAGCATAATTGCTTGTTGAAGGATGAAAAAAATACCTGGGAACAGCAGCTGACAATAAGGTAAACACGACAGGGCATGTTGAGAAATATGTAGGCGGAAGGTTCAGAGTTTTGCATCTATTGGAGTGTATTGTGAGCAGAAGTAAGGGATATGGGTTTGTAGAACCTTGGTCAGGGCCCTTGTTACAGCATTATGGAATGATATGGTACTAACAATATGAGTATCACATATTAGAGTTGTAGGGGGTGCAGAAAAAAAGATAATAGATTTATCTGTGAAAATTATGAAACTGTGCACTTATGGACTGAAATGATAAAAGAATTGTATTGGGAGTCATTGTTGGATAATGACGAGTGAAGAGAATTGTGCGTATGTACAGGGCATATACTGCCTGTGTAAATATTGATGGAAGATTTAGAAGCAGCATGTGAAAGGGATGAGAGGAAAATTAAAATAAATTGTCAATAGATTTGAGCTGGAAGCTTCCTTCGATAGATAGGTGAGTGATAGACTGGAAAAAAATTACCTAAGAATCTAATTAATAATATACCTCAGTGTGTGAAGGATTTTAAAGTGAAAATATGCAAAAAAGCTGTAATAGATATGTAGGAAAATTTCCAATGGGTTAGAACCATCACAATCAGTTGTTTAGTAAAAACATTTTATAACCATGCTTCATCTCTTCATAATCCTCTCTAACAAATGAAGTACTTTGAAACCTATTCCTACCACTTACCCAGTGTGTCCCTGCCAAGTTGGGTTTGTTATCAAATATTATGGCAAGATATCTACACTTCAGGAATTCAACAAGTAATTCCGGCAACTATAAACAAAAACATTTTGTTTAAAAAAATCATTTTACCTAATACGCTATCTCTTTCTGGCATTTATCCTCATTTCATGTTTAGTGACCCAGCGAGACATCCTGTCTATGTCACCTTGAAGTTCGCAATCTTCACCAAACAAGTCCTGTTTCATATAAGGTAGTCAGTCAGTCTTCAACTATCCTTTGATCTAGTTAATTATATCTGTCAGAAGAAGTATTAAGTTTTCAGTGTTTCGGGTAAGAGAACACATACACGTTAAATTGAGTTTATGGGAACAAGTCATTCATCAAATGAGTAATATAGTATAGCGGTATAGATCGAATGAAATTACAGTGGGTCAAATAATGGGATTACTGGAGATCGCGATTCCGCCAGGAGTTGTCATCATAATACTGCAGTGGTCAAACGCAAGACTCCAATATAAATTCTTCCCTAACTACATTTAACGGTTTCATACTGGTCCAGGCTGTATTACAACCTAATTTGTGCTTGAAAATAATGGTCCAGGCTGTATTACAATGGAATTACTGCTTGATAATAATACGTCTTGCGACTGACTACATCAGTATTCCAACGATATTACTATATGTTGTTGTAGCGGAATCGCGATCTCCAGTAGACCCCAAATAATAATAAATAAAAAGAGAATAAAATGGGATCTCTAAATTTGCTAACTTCCGTCATTGTAGAAAAAGCTTGGTATTTAATATAATTAAGGAGACATAGTAAGAAACATACTGAAACCAAAGGCAAACCGTGAAATGAGGTATTTTATATACTTGTATAGTCTGAAGTAACTATGGGATACCAAAGCAAGCATGAGGCCTATATCAATTCATTGACTGCAAAACTGGAAGTACACATTCAAAATAAAAATAGAGGACATTACTTATTCGCTGCAATGGCTAACAAATTAGTGCAATAAGAGGATATCAACAAATTATAAAGTACTATGGCTTATGTCAACATGTCGTTATTTAACTTTCGCTTAACTATTATTAGTAATTTAATTGCGATGAGTGGAAGCTCTTATATTGACCAGGTCTAATGTATTTTCAATACACATCCAGAAATTCAGAACAACTAAATTCAACTACAACAGGAAAAATATATTCAACTAAATTAATAAACAAACGGGATTTGGTCAACTCAACAGCTTGGGTCATTTGAAAGATATTTTCAATCCGGTAATAATAAATAAATGCAGACAAAACCGCTAAACAGAAATTACATAACAGTACAGACAAAACAAATGGTTATCCAGTGTTTGATACCTATCACATAAAAATTTATGGTTTAATCCTAGCCTGCGATACCGCCTGCCATACCGCCACTGACTAGCGTTGACGTGACGTCATAGTGACGTTGTTGTGACGTATTCGCTGTCGAGTTGCCAACATAATCATGTTACTAACGGGACTGCAGGGAAAGTAGGGGTTTTCGGGCGGGGAGAAATCATAGCAACAAAATTTTTTCGTATGGTATTAAAATTCTATATAGTGGAATCGCCTTCTAGGATTAAACCCACCCACTAAATTCTATATCGCGATACCGGTTGCGGGGAGAAATCACAGCAACAAAATTTTTTCTTATCGTATTAAAATTCTATATAGTGGAATCGCCTTCTAGGATTAAACCCACCCACTAAATTCTCTATCGCGATACCGGTTGCGGTAAGTTTTATTTAATTGCTTCTATCCATTTTCCATAATGTATTATGTGTTGAAGATCTACTGTTCAAACAGTCCCGCGAATAACATCAGTTTCGTATGTTATACGAAACGGCTCATTTTTTCCCGGTGATATAGAATTCACTGCAACTGGTATCGCGATTTAGAATTTAGTGGGTGGATTTAATCCTAGACGGCGATTCCGCTATAAAGAGTTTTCAAACTATACGAAAAAAATTATCTTTTAGTTGCTTTAATTTCTCATATCGCGATATAAAAGGTTTCGCGATATAGAATTTAGTGGGTGGGTTTAATCCTAGACGGCGATTCCGAACCATAGGAAAAAAATTATCTTTTCGTTGCTTTGATTTCTCCCATCGCGATATAAAAGGTATCGCGATATAGAATTTAGTGGGTGGGTTTAATCCTAGATGGCGATTCCACTGTATAGAATTTTAATACGATAAGAAAAAATTTTGTTGCTGTGATTTCTCCCCGCAACCGGTATCGCGATATAGGATTTAGTGGGTGGGTTTAATCCTAGAAGGCGATTCCACTATATAGAATTTTAATACCATACGAAAAAATTTTGTTGCTATGATTTCTCCCCGCCCGAAAACCCCTACTTTCCCTGCAGTCCCGTTAGTAACATGATTATGTTGGCAACTCGACAGCGAATACGTCACAACAACGTCACTATGACGTCACGTCAACGCCAGTCAGTGGCGGTATCGCAGGCTAGGATTTACCCAAATTTATACCACCAAATTGCTGAAATAATGTTTTAAACAACAGTGAAAAAACTTCCACGCTGATTCACTATGGTGACATAGTAATCAAATAAATATAAACAAATATATTCAACTAAACCACCAAATTCTTCGAAACATTCATGGTTTCTGAAACGAAATTTGGTGATAACTTTGATTCGATTAAACACGACGTTTTTAAACTATGGTGAACATCATAAGATTGAACTGATTCAGACTAATGAATAAAATGTGCTCATTCAATATTGTACATGAACAATAAATTTCAGAGTAATCACAGCGGCAATAAAAGAAGCGTGCATGTTGTAGTGGGATACTACTCAACTACGCATTTACTGCACCTTTCAAAAAACACCTAAATGTTACAGACCTACCTCTTCTTTAATGTACACAGCATTTATTGGCTCCATATCACCTCCTGCAGTTGTCTTGGGAGAGTACTACTGCAAACGTACAACACACAGCTGATATTTTCAAATTGCTGCAAAGATGTTCGTTGTTAGATGGGAATCTGTCCATTCACAATTTTTATTACTTGTGCTCAAAAAATAGGGGACATGATGTCAATAGAAATCTCATGCTACCTAATTCAGAGAATCTACATTACTATAACACATAATATTTCGTATTACAAAATAAGTAGTACTTACTTGAGGGCCATCAGACATGTTAAGAACAGTTTCTGATCCCCCGAGTATATGTTGAAGGGTATTTACTCCATATGTGTATGTTACAATAATTTCTAGAAAATGAGCCTTAAGTATCGAGAAATGGACAAGGGAGGCCAAATTGATAATGTAGCACTAGATCTGTCTAAGGCGTTTGACAGAGTAAGCCATAAAATGGTACTAAATAAGGTAAAAACCATTGGAGTGGATAAGAAAGCCATTTGCTAGGTAGAAGAATTTTTAAAAGGTAGAAAACAGAAAGTTAGGGTAGGAAATGTAGTATCAAAACAAGTTGAAGTAAAAATGGGTGTGCCACAGGGTAGCGTATTGGGACCATTGCTATTCATTATTCTAATGAATAATTGTGTTGATTGTTTACTATCAGAAATTAGATTGTTTGCAGATGATATAATGCTGTATAAAATAATCAAAACGATAGAGGATTGTAAACAGTTGCAGGGTGATCTGGACAGGATATCTAATTGGGTTGGTAAACATGGAATGAAGATAAATTCAAAGAATCGTCAGCTTATTAGATACACAAATAAAAAACAAAAGTTTGATTATGAATATAAGGTGGGGAAAGAATTGCTAGCTGAAGACTTGAAATGTAAATATCTTGGAATTACTTTTGATAACAAACTTAACTGGGCAGGACACATAGGACAGGTGATAGGAAAAGGTTTCAAAGTTCTGCACTTGTTGGAGAGAGTGATGAGGGGATGTACGAGAGAAGTCAAGGAATTGGGTTACAAAACTTTGGTCAGACCATTGCTCGAATATGGTAGTGTAGTATGGGACCCTCATTTTACGTATCAAATACAGGAGTTGGAGAGGGTGCAAAAAAGGGCTGCTAGATTTGTTTCTGGAAATTATCGCAGAATGCAATCAGTGACGGATATGATAAAGGAGCTGGAATGGGATTCATTGCAAGACAGGAGGAGGATGAGGAGGGTCATGGGAGTGTACAGGGCATATACTGGCGATGAGGCATGGAAAGATATTGCAATAGGTATGAAAAGTAGTGCATGGAAGGGAAAAGATGACCATGACCACAAGATGGCACTCGATTTCAGGCACAAGGGTGTGGGAAGATTCTCTTTTTTAGGTAAGGGTGTCAGGGATTGGAATGAGTTACCAAGAGAAATGATTAATAATTTACCGAAAACTTTGAAAGAATTTAAAGATAAAATTTGTAGAGGGCAAATGTAGGTATGTGCAGGATAAGGTGAAGATGGTGTGTAGGAAAATTGCCACCGGAGCCTGTGCTCCATTGCAATTAAATTAAATTAACGCCCAAACATATGTGAATATCCTTTAAATATCATAATTTTTGTACATTGTTTGACAGCTTGAGCCTGATGCATTCAAAAAGGCGCTGGCCTTCCTATTTGCGAACCCGGGTTCAATTCCCCATACTGCCAAATATTTTTATTTCTACTTTTATATGCAGTAAACATTGAGCGCTGATTTTATTTCATTTACGTATTTCTATTATGCGAAATAAGTTTTAAAACATAAAATATTACAGAATATGCAATCTCAACTTTTTTAAAAAAATCATTGTTTATTGTTAATAAGTTCATCATTTATGTGTGTTTTTTTTTAATGGAACAGGTATATTTCATGTTTATCGTTTCTATACTTTTATCTCTACAGATAACATCATAAAGTTAATATACAGGGTGATTCAAAAAGAATACCACAACTTTAAAAATGTGTATTTAATGAAAGAAACATAATATAACCTTCTGTTATACATCATTAGAAAGAGTATTTAAAATGTTTTTTTTTCACTCAAAAACAAGTTCAGAGATGTTCAATATGGCCCCCTCCAGACACTCGAGCAATATCAACCCGATACTCCAACTCGTTCCACACTCTCTGTAGCATATCAGGCATAACAGTTTGGATAGCTGCTGTTATTTCTCTTTTCAAATCATCAATGGTGGCTGGGAGAGGTGGCCGAAACACCATATCCTTAACATACCCCCATAAGAAAAAATCGCAGGGGGTAGGATCAGGGCTTCTTGGAGGCCAGTGATGAAGTGCTCTGTCACGGGCTGCCTGGCGGCCGATCCATCGCCTCGGGTAGTTGACGTTCAGGTAGGTACGGACAGATAAGTGCCAATGTGGTGGCGCTCCATCCTGCTGAAATATGAATTGTTGTGCTTCTTGTTCGAGCTGAGGGAACAGCCAATTCTCTAACATCTCCAGATACTGTAGTCCAGCACCTTCGAAGAAAAAGGGACCAAAAACTTTATTGGCTGAAATGGCACAGAAAACGTTCACCTTAGGCGAGTCACGTTCATACTGAGTTGTTTCCCGCGGATTCTCAGTGCCCTATATACGGACATTGTGACGGTTGACTTTCCCGTTAGTGTGGAAAGTTGCTTCATCACTAAACACAATCTTTGAAACGAAAGATTCATCTTTTTCCATTTGAGCAAGGATAAAATCACAGAAATCGAATATTTTAATCTTATCAGCTGCAGACAGTGCTTAAACCAATTTCAGACGATAAGGTTTCATAACTAACCTTTTTCGTAGGACTCTCCATACAGTTGATTGTGGAATTTGCAGCTCTCTGCTAGCTCTGCGGGTCGATTTTCCTGGGCTGCGAACAAATGCTTGCTGGATGCGTGCTACATTTTCATCACTCGTTCTCGGCTGTCCAAAACTTTTCCCTTTGCACAAACACCCATTCTCTGTAAACTGTTTATACCAAAGTTTAATACACCACCTATCAGGAGGTTTAACACCATACTTCGTTCGAAATGCACGCTGAACAACTGTCGTCGATTCACTTCTGCCGTACTCAATAACACAAAAAGCTTTCTGTTGAGCGGTCGCCATCTTAGCATCAACTGACGCTGACGCCTAGTCAACAGCGCCTCAAGCGAACAAATGTACAACTAAATGAGACTTTATAGCTCCCTTAATTCACCGACAGATAGTGCTTAGCTCTGCCTTTTGTCGTTGCAGAGTTTTAAATTCCTAAAGTTGTGGTATTCTTTTTGAATCACCCTGTATAACATCGAGAAAATCAGCATTTTTCCCCTCTACCACAGAAATACTTATTTCCGAGCAATGGAGGTAGCATGTAAATGTTTGAAAATAACAATACAATACAATAAATTCATTTTCCATTGATCCCAATATAAGAGACTGGCTCTGTGGGATGAGGAAAGTTGTCAATTTACAGATAAACAGTTGCATGACAAAATAATAAGTACACCACTAGATGTACAGTCATGGTATAATGTCTGTGACGAAACAATCTAAAAAAATGGAGTTTATGGAAGAAATGAAAGGAGAAGTGACAAATGCTTATAAATATTGCAAAATGCTTTTGTCAGACGCGAACTTGATAACAGAAACACCTGATGAAATTTATTCATCCTCTATTGCTATGGGCGATGTATTTTATGATGCCATCGTCGATATTTTGGCCGTTAGGAAACTCATTATTGAGGACGAGCTGATTACGCTTGATGAAATTGATGAATTATGCGAATTTACATAAGAAAGCAGTGCAGATACTACTTTTTTCAGTTTATATATGTAAACTGATCAGTACTTACCCTCTACGCAGTCTGCGATTGTAGCGGAAGACAGATTCCCTTGCACAACAATTCTCAGACCAACCTCCGGATTCATGGAGGCCATGTCCGGATTATGTACCCGTGTCATATAATGAGAAAGTCGTTGCTCTTGCAATGGCCCACCCTAAATGGAGGTTGCAAACCCAAACCTTAAAGGCAAACGGATGTTGCAAATTGAAACACATAAATGATCTCCATCGATGGTACACATTTTGAGATATGGCAAACCATATGAGCAATTTATAGAAGGCAGAAAGAATATGGAACAAGTAAGCGCAATGAATATGGTAAAATATTATTCTAGTTTGTGAATGGCAAAAATAATAACCAGTAATATTTTTGAACATAGATAACTACAAGGAATTTACTGCAGTGGGATATAAATATTGCATTTCCATTTTTATCGGAAAGTTTCAATTTCCACACCAGCTCGGCTTGGATTGAACGATTTAAAAAGAAATACAGGATCCGACAACGCAGAATTACAAAATATGTCAGCTATAGGGAACATAAAACGATGGAAAAAATGATGGCGAGTGCTGAAAAATTCCGTGTACAGACGATTCAGAATTGTAATCTTTATTACGTCATTAATACGGACCAAACTGGTTGTCAATATCAGTTAACTTAAGACATTGCTAGTAACCAAAAACAGTTTGGACCCGTTAACTCATTCTTATACTGCACAATATTCGATAACAGCATCAGGAAAAATCCTTCCGCATTTATTTTTATGCATGCGAGAGCCTTCAGGCCATTTTGGTCCACAGATCAAAATAGAGTAGAAGAATTACGTAACAAATGCAGAAACGTAATTGTAACGTGTTCAAAATCCGCGGAAATGTCTACAGAAATCTATAAAAATATTTAAAAAAAAAACATTTTACTGTCGTGTGTTAAAAAGAATAACTTTGTCTTGATTGTTGATTCGTGACCTGGACAAACTGACTCGAAGATATACAATGAGATATTTGAGAATGAAGATGGAGCTTGCTCATGCACAATAAAAATAATTCCTCCAAAATGGAAAAAAGGTCGCCCGCTCCATAATAGGCTGCAAATTTCGTCGCGGTGATAATGGAATGACAACTATCCCGGGGCGGCGACTGTCGATCACTCGATTTGCAGCCCCCCCTCGACCTGCCGCCCGTGTGCGGTGCACGCCTTGCACGCCCGCTTACTGCGGCCCTGCATGCAATACATTACATCGATCGTTTAGTGGATCACTCGAAATTAGGACCTTTAGGATGAAAAACCTTTCTTAAGCCTCGTATCCACTTGAGCACGCTCAGGCGAATGAGCCGCTCATTCATTTGAGCGCGCTCGTTCGAGCGTGCTCAAGGAAAAGGACATTTTGGTCGAACGAGCCTGGTTTAAGTGCTCAGAATACGCTCGGCTATTGACGTGTCGTCACGCGTAACTGCGGCCTTTATTATTATCCATACGATGTCGAAACAGAGAAGAAAATTACCAAGTTGATGATTGATTAGAGAAAGTCATCGTCAGCGAAAAAATTACCTTAATAATTTAATTCGCGAATTGACTTTAGAAGAAGACAATGAGCTATTTCAAAACTTTACGAGATCGATTTCGAATATTTGCTGTCATTAGTTGGACCTCATATTAAAATGCACGATACGCCTATGTGTGAGGCGATCCCATCAGAAGATAAAATTTATAATAACTTTTAGATTCCTAGCCTCAGGAAGTCCCTACACAAGCCTGCAGTCTATGTTAAAAGTATATAAACCAAGCATCATCAGTTTAGTACGGGTAGTCTGTGATGGCACTATTGAGTCACACCAAAATTATATGAAGGCTGGCACCTAATTTTAATTTGTGTTTACAAATATAGATTTAAAGGTTATTTTTATGTTTTTTTTAATTATGGCATTGATTTCAAGTTTATAATAAAAATTGGTAAAACAATTATATTGCCTGGCACAAAATCAATATGATTTTAGGCACTTAGAATCTGAATTTCGTAACACCAAATTCAATCAAAATCCGTTCAGCTGTGAGAAATACTATTAAAAAAGACTTAGCACTTCCCGTTATAGAAGTTCTGTTCTGTTTTGATCGTTCTCGCCTGAATGACCCTTGCTGGCTTGTTATTTTTTTTCTTTACACCATCAATAATAAAGTTTAATATCTCGTTGATTTCTCGCCATCCACCTGATTTTTTAGTTCGATTATAATACTGGAGCTATCACATAACACCCTCTTTGATTCATACGCATCAATTAGAGTTAAGCAAGTTTCATTGTCCCACGTGCTCGCGCTCATTGTCGAAACCGCCAAATACCGTCCACACTGAACGCCGAACACACACTGGCTCGCCTTTGAGCATTCGATCGGCTCGCCCCGAGCGCGCTCGCTGTCATTCGTTGCGAGCGTGCTCAGGCGTCCACACTTGATCCGCTCGCTTCAATGAGCGGCTCATTTGCCTGAGCACGCTCAAGTCGATACTAGGCCTTAGAATAATCAGGAAGAAATAGAGTGTAGTAACGGAGTGACAGATGGAAATGT
The DNA here is from genome assembly GCA_031002005.1 of Vandiemenella viatica. Classification (NCBI taxonomy): domain Eukaryota; kingdom Metazoa; phylum Arthropoda; class Insecta; order Orthoptera; family Morabidae; genus Vandiemenella; species Vandiemenella viatica. Next base: position 38,075 of record JARYHS010001022.1, read on the forward strand.
ATTTGTGGTTATACTGGCGAGGTAGAGAACGATTCACAGCAAGTTTAATCGGTGAGAAAAGTTATTATATCAGCGACGGGCTTCTTGCTACCTGCCGACATCAACACGAGACATACAGCAGGGCCGGCGTGCCTGCTGAGGCGAGCAGGAGTGAAGCGGCGACAACTCCAGTCTCACTGAGAGCATCACAGAGCAGGCAGAGCAGTTCCGCAGGATTCAGGTAGTCGAAAACAGCAGACTGGTGAGTCTTGAACATGTACTTATGCACGTGGAAATGTATTTCTCACTTGAATAAAGAAAGTAAAAACTATTGGAGTAGATGAGAAAATGATTTGAAGGACAGAAGAATTTCCGAAGTATAGAAAACAGGGATTTAGCGTAGGAAGAAGCTTACAGGAAGAAGAGACAGGCTGGTAGGTCATATTTTGAGACATGCTGGATTGGTTAATTTGTTAGTGGAGGGAACAGAACTGTAGAGGAAGGCAGAGATTAGAATATATAAAGCAGATAATTGAGGACGTGGGTTGTAGGGGGTATGTAGAAATGAAGAGGTTAGCACAGGATAGGTAGGGATGGAGGATTGCATCAAACCAGTCTAAAGACTGACAACAGCAAAAAAAAAAAAAAAAAAAAGCGTAGGAAACGCAGTATCAAAAGAAGTGGAAGTAACAAGGGGAGTGCCACAGGGCAGTGTATTGGGACCATTGGACCATTTCTATTCATTAATCTAATGAATAATCGTGTTGATTGTTTACTATCTGAAATTAGATTGTTTGCAGATGACATAATGCTGCATAAAAGGATCCAAACGGCAGAGGATTGCAAACAGACGCTGGGTGATATGGACAGGATATATAGTTGGATTGGTAAACATGGGATGAAGATAAATACAAAGAAGAGTCAGCTTATTAGATACACAAATAAAAACTAAAAGTTGATTATGATTCTAGTGAGGGGAAAGAATTTCTTGTTAAAGACTTAAAAACTAAATACCTTGGCATTACATTTTATAACAATCTTAACAGGGCAGAACACACTGGACAGTGAGTAGGAAAAGTTTTAAAAATTCTGCACTTGTTGGAAAGAGTTATGAGGCGATATCCGAGAGAAGTAAAGGAATTAGGTTACAAAACTTTGGTCAGACCAGTGCTTGAATCAGGGGCGTAGCTACTATGGGGCTAGGCGGTGCAGTGCACCGGGGCCCCTGCGCTCAGGGGCCCCTGCGCTCAGGGGGCCCCAAGCATACCTATGGGGGCCCCAATGCGCGTCTCTGGGGGGCCCAAAGCGCACCTCTGGGAGCCCTCAAACGCTGTTCAGGGGGCAACTAAGCACATTTCAAGGGCCCCATCCTCAGCTCAGGGGGACTTTACCAGCAACACAAAGCAAAAAAAAAAAGGTCGCCCATCTGGCCTGAGGGCCCAAAAAATTTTTTTGCACCGGGGCCCTTGTTGACCTAGTTACACCACTGGCTTGAATATGGTAGTGTAGTATGGGACCCTCATTTTACGTATCAAATACAGGAGTTGGAGAGGGTGCAGAAAAGGGCTGCCAGATTTGTTTCTGGAAATTATCACAGAACGCAAACAGTAACAGATATGATAAAATAGCTGGTATGGGACCCATTGGAAGACAGGCTGAGGGTGAAGAGAGCCATGGGAGTGTACAAGGCGTGTACTGGTGAAGATGCATGGAAAGATATTGGTGTAAAAATAAAAGTAATTCATGGAAGAGAAAATATGTTCAATACCACAATCTGGCAGGCGATTTCAGGCACAAGGGTGTAAGAAGAATGTCGTTTTTAGTTAAGGGTATGAGGGATTGTTATACCTTTCCAAGATAAATGATGAATAATTACCAAAAACGCTGAAAGAATTTAAAGTTAAAATTTGTAGAGGGAAAATGTAGGTTGGTGCAGAAAAGATGGAAGAAGGGTGTTTAGGGAAATTTCCACAGTAGCGTGGGCTCCATTGCAATTTATAATTAAATATTATTACTATCTCGGGTTACTAGTAGTGTGAGTCCGTCGACAAAAGACGACATTTCAGCGGTTATAATCCCATTGTTAAGAGACCTAGATGACTGAGTCTACTTGACAATGGCGGTAGAAGTTATAACCACCGAAACTTCATGTTTTATGGATTGACTCATTCGGCTAGTTACTCAAGAAGGTTTTATTAATATTCAATGCGGAGAAAACATCCAATCGTACATGTGACACACTTTTATGTAATATTGCATAATTTTCAAGTAAAAAAGTAATTTGTTAGTCAAAGTAATCTTTAGTGGGATAACATAGTAAAAGTATAGTATCCTTAATAAGTAATAAATAATACAATCTTTAGTATTTCGTTTCTGTTGGGAATATTGTATTCAACGGTAATTTTGTGCAAGACATACTGTTTTATAAGAAAAATTAAGCGAGAAAGGGAAATAAAACTACTGTGGTAATACTGACGGTATATCTAAGGATGTTCAGTGTATAACACACTGTAGACAATTTTTTTTTTTTTAATTTGCTTCTATGTGTATCCAATGTCAACTGCTGTTTTACCCATAATCCCAAAAATTTGGTTTCTATTACAGTTTTTAGATATTTGTCCTCTAAGGCTACTAGATTATTGTTTGTTTTAGCTGGGTGGGGTAGACAAAAATTTATGTTTCATTCAAGATTAGTTTATTTTGATCAAACCAGTTTTTCATCACACTCACGATTTTATTTGCTTGTAATTCTAAGTTCATTACTTTTAGGGAAAAGAGCGTCATCTGCAAATTGCATAGTTTCTTTTGGGTGAACATTTCTAGTGAGATCATCCACATAAATTAAAAATAAAACAGCCCCTATCACCAATCCTGCAGATACGCCATACTTTACAATCCATCTGAACATCTGAAGGAAACTTTTCCTTTACACCATTTTTCTGGTTGTTGTTATTGATTTACAGATATTATTTATTTACAGTTTTCAAGCCATGCCTTACTCCAGCTCTTTTATTCCCTCTACTTCCCATTTTTCCAGTTGAGTTAATAGAACACTGTGCTCTATTACAGCAAATGCCTTTGACAGGTCCAGAAAAATACCTGCAGCAATTTCTTTTCAATCCAAAGCTTTTAAAATGGTGTATAAAAATTAAAAAATTACTGCATAAGTAGATTTATTTTTCATGAATCTACGCTGTTGCGTATAAAGTGATGCCTATTTGTTGATAAACTTAAACAGGCTGTTATGGAAGAGATTTTCTAACAGTTTTGAAAAAACACTTAACTGGGATACAGGCTTATATTTTCAGAGCTGATCAGAGGGATCTGTTATTATCAGTGGAGTCACTTTATTAGTTTTGAGTACTTCAGGAGAAGTTCCAGATGTATAACAGATCTTTGACATAGGTTCAGCTACAAAAAGCATAGGGTTTCAAAATAAAATCTGGAATCTCATCTAGTCCATATGAATAAAAATATTTAATGTGATTATGATCCTTATAACTTTATCACAGTTTTTTTTTTTTTTTATTTAGATACAGTGTGGCACTATATTCATGGAAATTCTGGAAGCAACTTACTTTCCTTATTTCAGTTTGCTTTTCTTCTGCAAAACAATAGAAATTTGATAAATTCTTCAACTATCACTTATGAGTGACCAATTATTGAATTATGGTGCACATAATTTAATGTTCTTTCTTACAGTTTGTTGTCTGATAACAAGTCACATAGCTTTTATTTTGTTATTTTTATGTATAATTATAATTTGCCATAATTTTTGCATGTTGTATTACTTTTTTAAAAAATTCATTTACCTTTTAACACAGTTTGATTAACTTGGTTACGCTTATAGCAATCTAATCTCTATAGACCAGATTTTATGCATTTGCATGTTTGTAGATGCATTTGTATATTAAGCCCATTTTCACCAGTTATTGCATATTTTACCTAAAACCAATTGATGGCGCATATTTTCGCTATATACAATATTTTTCGGTTGTGTACGTAGTTAATAAATAAAAATCTTACATTGTAGCCCGCAAAACCGACTAGATGCACAGATCTTAGTCTACAACGACTAGCTGAAGAACTGCGATCCACATTTGGGAACGTAAATAAACTGATTTAATCACAAAAGAAAGTTGGTTTCTTAAGGTATGTTATGCTAATAATGCATATAAAAAATTGTCATTTGTGCGATTACCTGCGAACCAGTGGTAACTAATTGGGAGACGTGGTTTGAAACCATACTGTTTTACAATGAACATTTTGAGGACATTATTGTTTTATTGTTATTATTACTCCGCGATTCACTAAAAGTGTGTGGTGGAGGGTGCATTGCACCTTTCGAAAAGGGTTATGGTTTGGAAGGGTTATAAGGGATATGGCAGGGGCGCCCATGGGCTATTGTGAGGAACCATCCCTGCATTCGCGTGGAGTGGTCTGGGGAAAAACATGCAAAACCCAGATCAGGATGGCTGGAGTGCTTTATCGAAAGCTACTCCTGTCGGATTTTAAGTTTACTCACCCGGTAAATTCTTTCTATTCCATTCCCTGATCGCTCGTGGGAAAAATGAGTACAGAAAAAAATCGGTTCTGGCTCCGATTTCTCTTATCTTATTTTCGCGGTCATTTCGAGATATGAATGTTGCTGGTTGCAATATTTGCTGGCTTTCATTCCGAAATACGTCTGTCGTGAATTTTTCAATTAGCTTATGTCGAGAGCAACGCCTTCGGTGTTCCAGGTCTTCCCAACCTAACTCCTCCAACATCGCACTTACGCTTTCCCTCCAACTATATATACCTATCACGAATCGGGCGGCTCTTCTTTGGACCATCACTAAAGCCTCCATTAACCCCTTTTGATGAGGACCCCATACAGAACAACAATACTCTAAGTGAGGACGTACTAGTGACTTGTATACAATCGATTTAACTTCCTGAGTGCATTGATTCAAATTACAACCTAGAAATCGAAGCATACGATTTGTTTTCCCATTACATTCTCGATATGCTTATTCCACGACAAATTATTACGAATTGTTATCCCTAGGTACTTAGCGGAATCTACCGTTCTAAGGACAGTGCCATTAATTGTATATTCATAGTTAAATGGTGTCACCTTTTTACTTACACGCATGACTTGGCACTTTTTAGCGTTTAACTCCAACTGACAATCTTTACACCACGCAATTATTTTCATAATATCGTCTTGTAACAAAGTGCAGTCGTCCTGGGTTTTGATTTCGCGATGAATAATAGCATCATCGGCAAATAATCTTTTCATCCCCCCTATTATGTCGCATAGATCATTGATATATATGAGAAACAACAGTGGCCCTAACACGCTTCCCTGTGGAACTCCAGACCCCACTTCAGTAAGTGATGAATGCTCGCCGTCGAGAACTACACACTGTGTTCTGCCCTTCAGGAAGTCGGCAACCCAGTCGCATATTTGTCTAGATATGCCGTAACCGCGAAGTTTCCTAAGTAACCTAGTGTGAGGCACAGTGTCGAAAGCTTACATTAAAGGTATAGCAAACGACATTGATAGTGGAGAGGTTATGACAGTTTGTCAGTACAAGGAAGCATTTAACAGTTCTAGTATTAAAACAATAGCTGTGATTAGCACTCATTTTTCCTATATAACTGCAAGGGGGGAAAAAAGCGGCGAGTATTAAAAAGCTTGAAACTCAAGGTTTGATGTTGACTGAATCTATTCAGTTAATGAATAAAATCCGCATAGCCAGAGCTAATCCTGCATAAACTTAAAGTTAGAAAAATTTTGAAGAATGACCCAGCCTTAGAACCTTTCTGTCAAATTGATAGTTTTAGTAATGGGAAGTCAGGTCTAAAGTATCGAGATAGAAGAATAATTTAAAAACTATATAAGAATCAAGTGGCTGTAATAAAAGTAGAGAATCACGAGAGACATGTATCAGTTCAAAAGGGTGTGAGGCAAGGTTGTAGTCTATCCCCGTTAATATTCAACCTGTACCTAGAAGAAGCAATGAATAAAGTCAAAGAAAAATTTCCATGTGGCATAAGTTTTCAGGGAGAAGAAATCAGTATGGTACGATTTGCTGATGACATTGTCTTATTAGCAGAGAGGGCTGAGGATATTGAGAAGTTATTGAATGGCATGAACAAAATACTGAAGGAAGATTTTGGACTGAATATAAATCAAAGTAAAACAAAAGTGATGAAATGTAGCAGAAATGATACCAATACTAGCAGATTAAATATAAAAATAGGATCTGATGCAATAGGAGAAGTAAGTGAGTTCTCTTACTTGGGAAACAAAATTACAACCGATGGCCGAAGCAGGAATGATATTAAAAGCAGAATAGCACTAGCAAAAAGAGCCTTCATGAAAAAGAGAAACCCTTTAGTTTCAAATATTGATCTAGGAATTAGAAAGAACTTCTTAAAACTCTATGTGTGGAAGCACAGCACTTTACGGTAGCGAAACATGGACTTTAGGAATACTGGAAAGAAAGAAACTTGAAGCATTTGAAATGTGGTGCTACAGAAGAATGCTGAAAATTAGGTGGACAGACAAAGTAAGAAATGAACGAGTTTTGGAAATGATGGGTGGGAAAAGAAGTTTATGGAAGAAGCTTACAGGAAGAACAGACAGGTTGGTAGGTCATATTTTGAGACATGCTGGATTGGTTAATTTGTTAATGGAGGGAACCGTCGAAGGTAAGAACTGTAGAGGTAGACAGAGATTAGAATATATGAAGCAGATAATTGAGGACGTGGGTTGTAAGGGGTATGTAGAAATGAAGATGTTAGGATAGGAAAGGATGGAGGATTGCATCAAACCAGACAAAAGACTGACAACAGCAAAAAAAAAGTAATGGGACGGGTGAACTTTTTTCGGAAACAATGACTGCTAACACAGCACTCGATTTCAAATACTGCCCAGTTACATCAGTGAATGTGGAACGGTCCATATCCACTTCTAGAAATATTTTGAGAGACGGAAGAAGCAATCTTACTAACGAATATTTGGAACAGTACCCTATTTTTGTATGAATAATTTCACGCAAATGCAATTGAAGCAATTGAATATATTGTTTTTATTTTCCGTACGCGTCTCACTTCATTCTCTGAAGCATCTTTAGCGGTTCTGTATTTTTACATGTTCACATTGGCTTGTAATTGTACCGTGTTCCAGCATCAGTTGTATCTGTAATAGCAGTATTTTGCATTACAAGTATTTGTTGCGTCTTTATGAGTAATTTCGTGCCACTTTCACTGCACTATAAATATTGATTTCTGATGATTCACATTTTTTTAGTTTGTTGTATATTACTTTGTTTACGTTTACAAAAGTAAAAAAAGTTAAGTAATTATTAATTATCGAGTTTATAAATATGTTATTCAGGTATTTACTAATTGCATGCCGTTTTGAAAATAAAAAAATCCTAAAAATTATTTTTTATTTTATATTTGTGGTTATTTTGACACTTTTCATGCATAGTTTCAGCATTTTTCATGCATATTTGCAAGCATAATTCTAGCATTTTGTGTTGCATATAATCCGGTATCTAGTAATCTCTCTCCAGATATTTTATATGTACAGGTATCAGTTATTTCTAACACCATTTCCCCTTTTTCGAAAAAAAAGATAAAATAGTGTGGAAAAGTACTGTGGAATAGATTAAAGATGTCATTTCTATTTATTTTATCATAGAAAACTTTCTAGGTATCATGTTATAGGAGAAATTATGTTAACTTAAGTAATTTTTCTGGTAAACAATATTTTTACTATTTATAATTTTTTATCTTTAGTGACATGGTTTGTGCTTCATCTTCAGTGTAGCTGAAATGTGTTACTTTCATATTTAAGAATAGATATATTTCTGTTACAAATAATTGATCTAGAGGCGTATTATGATGCTTTGATATCCTGATTGGGTAGTCTGCTTTTGGCATTAAATTGAATGATTTGGTCTTCAATAAATCTGATTTTTACTACTTTCTTTGAGAAAGTTAATATTGAAATCAACTCAAAGCACTAATCTTTTATGGTGTTCAGCCACATTATTCAACATTCATTCAAATTAAGTAATGATTGTCGAAAAATTTCCAGCTAGTTGACTAAACGTTTATAACTACTATGTTTGTTTCGAAAAAAAAAATAAAAAATATTTGCACAAGCTTCAAAGTTCTTTTCTACAGAGAGTTTAACACAATTCGAGATGATTTATCATTTAATGTGTTGCTTGACAAAAAACAACAGTATCTCCATACATGGATGTATTTTCTTCAGAAACAGCTGATTGTATACTGGTAATGATACTAAACGCACTTCATCAGCCCTTAATCAGTGTTGTGTTATAAATAAATTATTAATAGTTAGTCTTTATTGAAGTAATACTTCCAATTCTGTTAACTCTTTGGACTTTATGGTGTAGGTTAGGCAATTTTGACTTGCTTAGTTTTTCATTTGAAGTTAGGGACCCATGTAGCTGTAGGTGTAGGGAAAAAGCAGCAGACTTATAGGAAAAGCTGTGTAGGTGAGTCTGAGAGGCAGGGATTATGGGAAAAAAAGAAAGTCTTGCTGCTAGGTAGTATTCATGGACGAGGTGTTTGCCCATTAGTGCAGGAAAAATTAAGATCAGTTCCCAAGTATGACGTTCTTCAAACCTAGTCTTGCTCAGGTGGTAGAAGGTATAGGTTCTTTGCAGAGTCGGCCTTTGGGGGTGGCGAACAGGGCAATCGCCCAGGGCCTCACGCAGCTACCCAAGTTGATTAAAGTTTATGTTAAAAATAATTATTTTATCTTCAGCTGTTAGTGTAACAGTATAGTAAAGTTGTTTAATTGATAGTAAAGTATATATTAATTACTAACTAATCAAAATTTCTCAATTAGATTTATTGACTGTCACATTTATATAATAGCAGGAGAAACATCTGATATTGATGGACAAGAACTGTATGAAGAAAATGACGGCGGTATCACAGTAATGACATAAATAATAGAAAAAAAACATTAACTGAATTACTGAAGTGTTCCCCACTATCAAAGAAGTATTGAGAATTATTACCGCCACACGTAATACAGTTGCATCCACAGAAAGAAGTTTTTCATGGTTAAAAAATATTAAAACATATTTGAGGAATTCGATGACACAAGATTAATTTTCAGCTCTTTCTATTATTTGAATTGAAAATGAAATAGATCATTCGTTAGATTCTTGTGCTTTTATTAAATATTTTAGTTTCAGGAAAAGGCGAAAACATAATTTTTAAATCCCTGCTTATATCTTCCAAGGCCTTAATGTACTTCAGTTTAATCTTAATGATTTGTCATCTTTACGTTTGTTACCTTTTAATAACTCTTCTAACATAATATTTTAATTTTTATGATGTTTGCATTTTTTGATGATCATCAGAAATACCTACGATTAAATATTTTGTACAAAGGACAAGGGCCTCGCAAATATCTGCTGCCCGGGGCCTCGCAATGACTAAGGCCAACGCTGTTTCTTTGTGTAAAGATTTCACAGATCAGGATCATGTAATGATAGTGAGAGGAGTGGGAAATAGTTTGTGCAGGGATGATAGTTATGGTATCAGAGATGACCTAGAGAAAATAGCAGAAGCAACGTGCCACACTCTGATCGGTATCATGGAAGAAGGAAATATATGGAGGAGAAGTGACGTTAAATTGGTGAAGCAGGCTCGCGCATGCGCAGTGGCGGCAGCGGACGATATTGCGCTTCCAAACAATTGCGATGTTCCCAGTATATCCCGAAAACTAAGCAAGATATCGAAAAATTTTATTCTTTATTTTCGATTTGTCTCGTCGTGTTACATAAGAATCGATCATTAAATTTGACTTTTGCGAAATCTTTCTTCTCCTTTTCAACTCAAGACACCTCACTTTTGATACAGTTTATCTCTAGAACTAGGTGAGATATCGAGAAATTTTATTCTTTATTTTTCATTTGTCTCGTCTTTTTAAATAAGAATCCATCATCAAATTTGACTTTGACCAATTTTTTCTTCTGAATTTCAACCAAAACCATTTCACATTTGGGACAGAATATCTCGAAAACTATGCAGGATATCAAAAAATTTTATTCTTCAGTTTTTATTTGTCATATCGAGTTACATAATAATCCATCACCAGATTGCGGCGTCACCTTTATCCTAGAGTCCCCTTGAGGTTTTGTACATATTCCCCGTATCTGTATGGAAGCGGCCATGCCCCCTCCACTCCGGCCATGCCCCCCCACTCCTCCTCCACCCTGCTTCACTTCAATGCGTGGTGAAGGTCTCTTGCGTCGTCTCCATATATTTCCTTCCTCCATGATCGGTATGATGCTAGTAATGAGACGCTGTGAACGGCCATATATGAACTCTGTGTGAGCGAGTGATTCCGGAAATGGAATGTCTACTTATGTCTGATTTTCGCTCTGACATGGGCTTGGTACCTGTAGATGCTATTGATAGGTCGGGTTATACTAGGCATGGCCTACATCTCAATAGTAGAGGGAAGGGGATTATTTCAGATCTGATAGCATGACGTTTAATTGGGGCCTCACGTTTTCATGAAAAGATTCCTGAGGTGAATGGTGTTAGGGCAGCTCCTTTTTTAGATTATGGTCAAGAATTAGGTAGAGAGATTTAACAGAAATAATTTAAAAAAATAATGAGCTTTCAGATTAAAACAAACAAAAAAAATTGCATAGGGGTTAATTTATTACACCAGAATATCAGAGGGTAATCAAACAAAGTGGCTGAATTGCTAATTCACGTAAATGAATTAAATGTCATCAACAGAATGTTTTATGCTCGTTTTAATGCCATATAACTATAGGAATATGTATGTCAAATGTAAATGAACTTAATTAAGCTTCTCATTACTGTAGAACAAACCTGGAGAAATGACGAGTTATCACTTATATTAGAAATGTGGTTATAGTTTTGATGATATAAGTATTAGCAAGATCAACATTTTGAAACGTATGGTACATGGCTAAATGTCAATAATGAAATTTTTGTAATGGTAATGAAATACTCACGGGAATCTTTTCTATTTTTCCGAACCAGTTTGAACTCTTATTAACATTTCTAAGCAGGAAAGTTGTTAACATAGTCGTATGTGCTGATTTTAATGTAGAGTTTTCAATAACCTACACTGTAAAGTCATGTTGGAATTATTAGTCAGTTCATTTAATTTAACTCGGGTAGTTAACTCCACCTAGAGCAATGAATAACAGTCATTCAGCTATAAGCAATGTTTTCCTAAATATCTAAAAAAATCTGTTATACGAACAAACCATCTATCAATGGACTTTTGGATCACGATGTCCACTTATGAACTAACAACACTTCAATAGGAACTCGGTCTAAGAGAAATGTTTTTAAACTTAAGCATGTAATAAATGATGAGTCAGTTACTTGTATTAGAAAGTGCCTTTGTATCACAAACTGAGTACATGTTTACAGTGTACAAGGTGTGAATTTTTAGTAGCAAGTTATTAAATTACTTTGAAAGTTGCTTCCCCTTGAAAAAGTGTCGTGCTTCTCGAAAAAAAAAAAAAAAAAAAAAAAAAAAAAAAAAAAAAAAAAAAAACGTGGATAAGTATGGGTTTAGAACATCATGAAGTTGTAAAATGAAGTTATATATTGGCTATAGGAAAGTCAGAATGCTAATGTTAAAACACATTACACTCAGTACTGCAAAATAGTTATTATGGGAATTCCAACAGATTAATTAAACTGTGCTCCACAGAATTAAGTAATATACTAAGTTATTTGTTTGATGTATCATGTACTTGAGGGTACTTTTCTAGAAACGCTTAATTATGCTGTAGTTAAACCACTCTATCAAAATGGAGATAAGTCAGACGGATCTAAATCCGTCCTATTTCATTACTAGCAACCTTCTGAATGTTTTTTGATAAAGAAATGTACAATAGAGTTAATGAAAACTTTAAAAATAATAATATTCTAAGCAAAGCATAATTTAGTTTTCAAAGGGATCATTCAACAGAACAAGTAATATTTGCATTCACTGACAACATTTTATATGGAATAAATGATAAATTAATTCGTGTGAGATTTTTTTTTGACTTATCTATGCAGTTGACTGTGTAGATCATAAAATTCTTTCAGGTTACATGTTTAATCTAATTTAATTGCAATGGAGCACAGGCTCCGGTGGCAATTTCCCTACACACCCATCTTCCCCCTATCCTGCACCCACCTACATTTGCCCTCTATAAATTTTATCTTTAAATTCTTTCAAAGTTTTCGGTAAATTATTCATCATTTCTCTTGGTAACTCATTCCAATCCCTGACACCCTTACCTAAAAAAGAGAATCTTCCCACACTCTTGTGCCTGAAATCGAGTGCCAGCTTGTGGTCATGGTCATCTTTTCCCTTCCATGCACTACTTTTCATACCTATTGCAATATCTTTCCATGCCTCATCGCCAGTATATGCCCTGTACACTCCCATGACCTTCCCCATTCTCCTCCTGTCTTGCAATGAATCCCATTCCAGCTCCTTTATCATATCCGTCACTGATTGCATTCTGCGATAATTTTCAGAAATAAATCTAGCAGCCCTTCTTTGCACCCTCTCCAACTCCTGTATTTGATACGTAAAATGAGGGTCCCATACTACACTACCATATTCGAGCAATGGTCTGACCAAAGTTTTGTAACCCAATTCCTTTACTTCTCTCGTACATCCCCTCATCACTTTCTCCAAAAAGTGCAGAACTTTGAAACCTTTTCCTACCACCTGTCCTATGTGTCCTGCCCAGTTAAGTTTGTTATCAAAAGTAATTCCAAGATATTTACATTTCAAGTCTTCAGCAAGCAATTCTTTCCCCACCTTATATTCATAATTAACCTTTTGTTTTTTATATGTGTATCTAATAAGCTGACTCTTCTTTGCATTTATCTTCATTCCATGTTTACCAACCCAATTAGATATCCTGTCCAGATCACCCTGCAAATGTTTACAATCCTCTATCGTTTTGATTCTTTTATACACCATTATGTCAGCTGCAAACAATCTAATTTCAGATAGTAAACAATCAACACAATTATTCATTAAAATAATGAATAGCAATGGTCCCAATACGCTACCCTGTGGCACACCCATTTTTACTTCCACTTCTTTTGATTCTACATTTCCTACCCTAACTTTCTGTTTTCTACCTTTTAAAAATTCTTCTACCCAGCAAATGACTTTCTTATACACTCCAATGGTTTTTACCTTATTTACTACTATTTTATGGCTTACTCTGTCAAACGCCTTAGACAGATCTAGTGCTACACTATCAATTTGGCCTCCCTGCCCCTGATACAGAAATTAAATTATCATACTATATATGGCATTGTTAACAAATGGAATAGTTCTTACCTGCTGAATATAAAACAGAAAGTGACAATTGGCAATTTTAAGGCGGTCCTAAGTGGTCCACAGTTTTCTGAGTGGGAATTAATCAGATGTGGAGTACCTCATGGTTCTATACTGCACCCACTAGTTTTCTTATTATAAATATAAATGATCTACCCTGTGTTTCATCTAAAAAATCAATTTTTTTCCAATTTATGGATGACACAAACATAGTAATTAAAGATGCTTCATATTTATCTACAGAATATATTTCTCATTATGTTTTTGTACTTATTAATAAATGGTTTATAGTTAATGGCTTGTCTTTTAACTTTGATAAGTCTCAATGTATGCAATTCAGTACATCACACAGATTAATACCAGATATAGACACAAAATTTGCAGGCCAGTCCATTCAAAAGGTAGAGTATATGAAATTTCTGGGTTTGAATGTTGATCATAATTAAATTGAAAAGTATGTGTTTCTGATTTACTAAAGCGATTGGGTGCAGCCACATTTGTAATTTGTACAATATCAGCCATAATTGATCTCTGTATTAGACAGATAGTTTATTTGGCTTATTTTCAGTCCTTAATGTGATATGGAATAATATTCGGGTGCAATTCTACTCATAGAGACAAAGTGGTCAGAGCCCAACAGTGAGAAATAGGAATTATGTGTGGCGTTAGCAATAAAATTTCATGTACAGAGCTGCTCAAAAATTTTAGGATTTTAACACTGGTGGCAGAGTAAATATTTATATTGATGTACTTAGAAGTCACTAATTATACTTTGTTTAAAACAAATAGTAATATACACAATTATAGCAATAGAAGTAAAAATGATTTTCACAAGGATTAGAAGTCATTATGATTTGTTCAAAAAGGGGCATTACAATGAGGGATTTATATCTTCAGTAAGCTCCCAACACTTATAAAATGTCTAGCAGATGATTAGAATAAATTCAGGAAAACAAGGAAAGAATTTTTAATTGACATCTCCTTCTGCTCTGTCGAAGAATTTACTTCTAAGGTATCTACAAAATAAAATGCCAGTAGCACTGTAGTCTTCACGGGTGTGCAGCCGGATGGTGTTTTGGAAACACAACGTTTCGACAACCAGCTCGGCTGTCTTCATCAGGTGTCCGGTGCCTACAGGCTGACGAAAGCTGGTAGTAACCGCGTGGACTGGCTACCAGCTTTCGTCAGCCTGTAGGCACCGGACACCTGATGAAGACAGCCGAGCTGGTTGTCGAAACGTTGTGTTTCCAAAACACCATCCGGCTGCACACCCGTGAAGACTACATTGCTTCAGTACGCCGGGAAAGTCTCCACGCACACAAACTGCCAGTAACTTGTGTAAATGTAGTTGTCATAATTAATGACAATGACTCTACGTCTTCTGGTGTATATTAATATTTTGTAATGCAATTGTTTAAAGTACCATGTATACTATGACTCTACATCTTCAAGTATGTATTATTTTGTTATGCAATTGTTTATCTGGAATTTGACGACTTTCGACATCCTCCAGAGCCCGTCTCTTATTTTTGGATCAATGTAAAATGAATGTGTTGTATTGTATTGTATTGAAAAGCAGTTAGATTTTTCATTGAAATTAATGCAGGACTCAGTCAGTTATTAATATGATAAAGGAACTGGACTGGGATTCATTGGAAGGTGAGGGGAGTGGTGGAAATGTACGGGACATATGTTGGTGATGTGGCTAGGAGGAACATTGGTCAATTATTAGGAGTAGTGCATGGAAGGGGAAGACGACAATGAGAACAAGGTGGCACACTAATTCAGGCATCAAGGCTTGGGAACATTTCTCTTGTGGGTAAGGGTGTCAGGGATCGGAACAAATTGCCAAGGGAAGTATAATTATAATAATTCTGAGTGGTCGTGATGACCTTGTGACAGGGTTTCTATTGGCTGCGCATTCCGCCCCTGTCTTAGACGCCTTAACCTAACCCGGTAGTGCTACCAGGTACAGGGGACCTACAGATATACTAAATAATAACAATTCCGTGTGGTCGTAATGACCTGGTGACAGGGTTTCTATTGGCTGCGCATTCCGCCCCTGTCTTAGCCGCCTTAACCTAACCCGGTAGTGCTACCAGGTACAAGGGACCTACAGATATACTAAATAATAATAATTCCGTGTGGTCGTAATGACCTGGTGACAGGGTTTCTATTGGATGCGCATTCCGCCCCAGTCTTAGATTCCTTAACCTAACCCGGTAGTGCTACCAGGTACAGGGGACCTACAGATATACTAAATAATAATAATTCCGTGTGGTCGTAATGACCTGGTGACAGGGTTTCTATTGGCTGCGCATTCCGCCCCTGTCTTAGATTCCTTAACCTAACCCGGTAGTGCTACCAAGTACAGGGGACCTACAGTTTAACGTGGAATCAGAACCACAGAAGCATTCTATCGTACTTCACATTAAACAGCAAGCTGTGCCAGAGGTGAAGGCCAGGTTAGGTACCTATGAAAATCCTCGCCAAGACAGGGATTCGAACGGGGGACCTTACAATCCCCAGTCAGACATCTTAGCCACTGAGCCTCCAGACTGCTCACCAGCGGTAAGTGACAAATAATATGACAAAATCGACGAAGGAATTAAAATTAAGTGGGTGGAGGAGTTTCAATTTAATTTAATTGCAATGGAGCACACGCTCGGCAATTTCCCTAAACACCCATCTTCCCCCTTTCCTGCACCCACCTACATTTTCCCTCTACATATTTTAACTTTAAATTCTTTCAACGTTTTTGATAAATTATTCATCACTTCCTTGGTAACTTATTCCAATCCCTGACACCCTTACCCAAAAAAGAGAATCTTCCCACACCCTTGTGCCTGAAATCGAGTGCCAGCTTGTGGCCATGATCATCTTTTCCCTTCCATACATTACTTTTAATTCTTACACCAATATCTTTCAATGCCTCATCATCAGTATACACCTTGTACATTCCCATGATTCTCTTCACCTTCCTCCTGTCTTGCAAGGAAACGTATTCCAGCTGTTTTATCATATCTGTTATTGATCTGATCCCATTCTGCGATAATTTACAGAAACAATATCACTCAAAGTGTATAAGATAGTAAAAAATAATAATGTTTAATTATATGAATAAGAAAACTTCCTTTGAAGCTGGAGCTCTATCGTAATTAAATTGAATTGAATTCATGTAACGTGGATTTTCGGAAATCTTCAGATTTACGGTCCTCTTAATTTTGGTGCATAGCTTAAAAAATAATTCTTAAAGGTTCTGTAAATGTTATGAGTCGATGAAACAGTAGTACTTGGACAACAATTTAAAATTTAGATTTCAACGATGTTAGGTATTGAGCATTAGAAATTGAGAGTGGAATCATTACTCTAGACAGTTAAGTATCTTTGTAGTGAGACAGATCAGCTGTTTCGTGGCACGTCGTCGTTTTTCTGTGTAGTGATTGCGATTTGCTCTCTCAAGACAACAGGAGGAGTTGATATGGAGCCCATAAATGCTGTATATATTCTGGAAGAGGTAAGTTTACAACTTAAAGCTGCTTACGGAGTATTACAGTACATGTGTAATGTCCCACAACAACAGGACACGTCTTTCACTCGCCTTTTGTTCACTTTGCTAGGTGAATTGTGAATTAACACTTTTTGCACATGAAACTGTGTGAGTTGACCGCATGATGTTCACGATACCTTCAAATGAGTTATGTTTGATCGTCTGGAAACAAATAAAATAATAAAAATGAGCATATTCATTTACAGAACTACAAACGTTGTTTTCTAGTGCTTCACTGTGATCAATCGGTAGGCTAAGCTGATGAGACAAAGATATTTTTATAGTAATTATTCCACAATTTCACTTTTGTGTGAAAATTACTACAGGCAGAGGAATTTCTCATTGATATGGCATGTTCTACGCATGTATTGGACAGATTTCTATCAACTCTTCTTGTCTGTGTTTATTAATGTTTTTCTCAGCCTGTACACATTAATGTCCTTTGTAGTCACAAATTATACTTTGTTTGAAACAAATAGTAAAATACACAATTATGGCACTAAAAGTAAAAATGATCTTCACAAGACTTACAAGTCATCGTCATTTGTTCAAAAAGGGGTCCGATATTCAGGGATACGTATCTTCAATATGCTCCCAACACATATTAAATGTCTAGTAGATGATAAGAATAAATTCAGGAAAAAATTGAAAGAATTTTTAATTGACAACTCCTTCTACTCTGTCGAAGAATTTATTTCTAAGGTATCTAAAAAATAACATTTACTGGAGCTTCCTTATTCAATGTATTATCAACAGAAATTAAATGTTATCTACAAAAACCCAACTACTTTAAGTCCAAACTGAAAGAGTTTCTGCTTCAGAACCCATTTTACGCTGTGAAAGAATTTTCTTCTTGGAATTTGGTAACTAAGAATGACTGATAAAATAGTATATATGGTGTATGGAAGGGGAAGGTGACAAAATTATCCACAATTACTAAAATGATATATGGTTTTCTTTCTGTTGAAACTTTTGACAAATGAACTAATTACACTGTTTACAAAATTTCACTCATATATAGTAACTAACATGGGATAGCATGCACTCAAAAACTGCTGTGAAAAATTATAATACTAACAGGTTTTTAAGTAATTATGAGTTGTTGGTGATACAATTGATATTGCTAATAGGTGTGTGTACTGTTCCACATAAATAGCAACTAACATAATGTAATATTTAGTCAGAAATTACAGTGAAACTTATCATCGTAACTGGTTGGTAAGAAAATAACTGGTTATTAGATGCTGGTAACAAGTGTATACACTGTTCCACATAATAAGTATTAACTCGGAATTGTATTTGTAGATTACAGGAGAAATTGGTTATACTAATGGGTTGTAGCTAACTTGTTGTCAATATATAATAATATTATCAATTATATAGTAATATTGACGTTACTGTACTGTTCCACATCCCCGAGATTATTACACATGGAATCAAAGTGAACATATCTATCTATCAATCTATCTAACTGCTAGTATCTTGTGTAAATATAGTTCACATAATTAATTTACCATGTATGCTATGACTGTACATTTCCTGGTGTATGTATTTAGTTTGTTACGTAATTATTTACAGTACCATATATGTTATGACTGTATATCTTGTGGTGTATGTATTATTTTGTGATGGATTTTTTTTAATGTACCATATATGCTATGACTGTACATCTAGTGTATGTATTATTTAGTAATGGAAGTGTTTAATGTACCATGTATACTATGACCGTACATCTAGTGGTGTACTTATTATTTTGTTATGCAACTGTTTATCTGTAAATTGACAACTTTCCACATCCTACAGAGCCAGTCTCTTATATTGGGATCAATGGAAAATGAATGTATTGTATTGTAGGTTATACAGATTCAAGCTGTTCAGGTAGTTGTTTGAAAGTTATTTCTTTTAACATCTTGCTTTCTACTTCCAGTTAAAATTGGTTAAATAAGGAGTTCTTAAAGCATAGTCAAAATGTGTTACGTATTTGCTAGTCAGTAGATTGTCACTGACTGATTTGTGATAGTGAGAAAAGGGAGACTTTATTTTTCAGTGTAAGCCACACAGATAGATTTCAATTTGTTGGTGTCCTCTTGATGCTAACAGAATTTTCTTGCACATGTGTTAGTGTGTTGCAGTAGGAAGAGTTGTGTTCATCTGTAATGCTTTGTACATATCTTTTGAAAACACTCAGTCGTATTTCCCTACAAATAACATATTTGTGTTGGTGCTATGAAATTCATGATCTTTAATTAGTTGCTTCTTATAACTGGAGATGATAAAGTAAAAAATTTCATACTAAATTATTTCTGTTCAGATGTATCTGAGCAAATGAAGTAGAATTTCTTTTCTGTTATATGGTTGAATATTTTAACTAGTATTGTGCCATTAATTATTACAATTGACCCATATTCATATACCAAGGTGTAGCAATTCTGGATTGGTTCCATTCCATAATGACAGTAATTTGTTTCACCACTTGCAGCTTGAGTGGTAGTTTACATTAAGTTGTGTTGGTACACATTACTGTATTGTTGGGACTTCAACATGTTAGTATACCTTGATAATTTGCAGTTAGTGGGAATAGACTGTTCTGAGGTCACACTAACTATTCTTATTAGTAACAGACTGGCTCGTAGGTGGTATTAACTTCACTTAATTTTTTTTTTTTTTTGTAAAAATCAATGCTTTTCCTCCTTACAATTCTGTGTACCGTTTAACAGAAAATTGTGTTTCCATAGGCGTTATGAAAACACATTGATCTGATGAGCTTCTCTGTTGTCAAATTGATGATTTTTAACTAAAACTTCTTACTGCAAACTTATGAACATTGCATCAGATTGACCTGCAGGGTATATCTCCACTCTCACTAAAGATGTTGTTTGCTATTGATAAGCCACTGAGTGTCAATTAATGTAGACGTAAAGTTCCGTATTTTCATTCTTCAAATTGTTTCCAAAATGAAGTTATCACATCTCTATGATTATCTTGTTGTAATTCATCCCAATTAGGATTTCCTCTCAATTCTCAAGTACAGGGAGATTAGCATGTCTGGCAGCCATTCTTTTGAGTCAGCGATATTGTCTACTACACTTCCAGCTGTGCATGATAACTTCTCTATCAACTAATTATTTTCTATAAAAGATCAACCATTTTCAGCCCTTAGCTTCACACTTTTGCTTCTTGCATATGCCTAATAATATTTGTCACCAGGCTATTTCTGAAATAACTGAAGTATAGTTAGCTACTCTTTTGAAACAAGTTGTTACTTAATTAATAGATGCAGTGACTAGAGAAGAACATATATAACGAAAACACAAATAAACTCAATATATCGGTTATTCATCCTTGATCATGACGAAGAAAATGAGTCATGAGGCTCGGGAGGTGTGCACACGCCGAGGGTTGCTACATGACTAGGTGGATTATCAATATGGCGGTGGGACTGAGATATTGTATTTAAATCGCAGATGGTGGTACAACTAATGAAAAAAAAGGGGGGGAAATTAAGTAAATAAATATGGATGAATAAATTTTGAAAAATAAAATAAGGTAATTAGTTAAATGACAGTAATGCTACTACTAATCCTACTAATAATGAGTGATGCGTCAAGGAAAGGAATTTTATCTGTGGTTGAGGCCGGGTGGGTGTCTAGTATCTAGGATGTTTTGGTAAGCAAGTTCCCATCTGCGAAGTTCTGAGGCGGCGGTGGCAAAACTCTGATTGCTTTCACAGTGAAACAGTCATTGAAGTTGTTGGAGTTGTAGTAGTTAGCATGTTCGGGTATGGGGACTTGCTTACCAAAACATCCTAGATACTAGACACCCACCCGGCCTCAACCACAGATAAAATTCCTTTCCTTGATGCATCACTCACTATTAGTAGGATTAGTAGTAGCATTACTGTCATTTAACTAATTACCTTATATTATTTTGCAAAATTTATTCGTCCATATTTATTTACTTAATTTCCCCCCCTTTTTTTTATTAGTTGTACCACCATCTGCGATTTAAATACAATATCTCAGTCCCACCGCCGTATTGATAATCCACCTAGTCATGTAGCAACCCTCGGCGTGTGCACACCTCCCGAGCCTCATGACTCATTTTCTACATCATGATTAAGGTTGAATAACCAAAATATTGAGTTTATTTGTGTGTTCGTTATATATGTTCTTCTCTCATTGCTGCCTTCAACTTTGGTGAGTGATGAGTCATTTTCCCTTTCCTTGTAATTATATTGCCTAAAGCAGTTTCCTTTTTCCTTAGTTTAATTAATAGATGATAATGTTAGTATTATCCCATACCAGTTGTCTAATGACTTATTCCCATTATCTGAAGTTAACTTGTACTCTAGTCATATGCACAGACAAATAAATCCAGTTTTTGACATTCCCAGATATCCAAACTTCATGGACTAAAAAATCGAAAGGCCGATAATAGTCCAAAGATGAAATGAGGCCTGTTTCTATATTGCATAGTTAGTGCCGTATACCAGCTCATTGGCATCTATTGTCTAATCTGTTGTGTTAACCTCACTATAAATATCTGTGCAGCCCAGTGACCACATCGCTCATATCATGTTCAAATGATTTCTGGTAATATTTATGTGTAGGTTTGCAATGTTGTTGGTAACAGCTATGCAGTTGGATAAAAGAGGAATTACTAAATAAAATTTTCAACCATGATTAAGTGATCTTGTTTGGCGATCAGTAATGTTGAGGCAATCTTTCAGTGTGATGTTTGATGCATTCTAGGCACTGCCGTCCAGATTTTGGTTTCAAATGGTTTCCCAAAATTACTTCATAAATGCTAATACCATTTTCTTTATTGCTTGATGACAATTCCCTGCTCCATCTAATAATCACAGTGTGGGTAAGATGTGAGACACTATCAAAAATTTAAACTATTTATGTTATGTAGGATGTTTGTTTATATACTGGGTGATTCAGGACAAAGAAGGTGGTAGTATGAATAATATTGAGTAAAAAGTTTCATACAAAAGTGTGTATGATTTCCATTCAGTTTGGAAATACATGTGCTAGAATGTTGTGGTTAAAATAAACCTCAGAAAATGATCAAGATCACACAAAACATTATTGAAGTACTTTATTCATGCAAAAACCCACATAAAGGTTTAAAATAAATGTTTGAAATCCCCCCATCAACTTCAATACACTTTGCATCTCTTCGCAACAGTATGTGTAGGTCTTCTGAGTACGCTTTGGTGTACTTCTATGAGGATTGCAGTGTTTGTAATGTGAGAGAATAATTTATCTCTTGTGTTTACTTTTATGCACAACATTGCAGCACTCGTATCTCCAAAATAAATAGAAATTGTGCACATTTATATGAACTTTCACCTCCTTCATTATTTAACATTCCTCGTGAATCACCCTGTATAATACAAAAAATTCATTAATATATATATGATAATTTTACATGGGATTTTATATATAAAGAAAGGCTATACGAGCACTCAGTAAGAGCTGTCTTGTAGGCCTTTATTCACTTATTTTTCTTTTGATAGACCAGTATATTTATATGATATTCTAAAGTAACTAACTTTCAGCTTACCAATTGTTTGGGAGTTGAGTATTTTATGTTGTTTGCTTTTATTTATATTTGATTTGATGTCACCAAACAATAAGGGTCTGTAACTTTTTTTTAAACTTTTTTTTAAAAAAAAAAAACTTCGGTATTTGTATTTGTGTTTCACTTCGTTTGTGAATGTTGCTGATTTCCCCTTTTTTAAATTATATTCCTACCTTATTGTATATTAAATTGTATTTTCATTGTTTCATTTTTTTAGAATATGCTGAAAAATGTTGAACAAGAGAATTCAGAATTGGAACCTGTTCCTGATGGGTAAGGTATTCCCTTTTTATTAAATAGTGAGCTGCTGCTGTAGAAATTTGTTACTTTAAAATCTAATTAAAACTTACTACACTATTAAAAGTAGATTAATCTGTCCTAACAGGTCCCACTATCCTATGGTGAATAATTTACCTGGATGTAGTCTTCTCGGGAGACTAGCCGAGTAAGTAAGATGTCTTCTGGGAAGATGGCGACGTAAACTGAGATCGCCGAAATATCGTGTGGATACATCTTACTTACTCGGCTAGTCTCCCAACAAGACTACATCCATTCTCAACGCCGAGAAAGACTTTGTTCCTATATAATAATTTCCCTGTTGCTGATAACACTCAATATTACCGTAGCAATTGTCTGATATAGAATGTTTACAATTTTGTATTTTTCTGTTCGCAAATGATGCTAAATAATTAAATTTTATAGTAAGATTAAAAAACATTTAACTTGTTTAGCAGCAAATAATTTTGTTACAGTTAATTTACTTTTACCATATGTAAAAGTAGTCATGGCCAAGAGGGAGCAAAAAGATTTACTTTGTTAATTAAGGCAGAATCATAGCAAGTATGGCAGGTGAGCAGTACCACCCTGACCTCGCATTTTGAAGGCTCGAGCCAGCCATTCAGATTTGGGTTTTCTATGGTTTTGCCAGATCACCTCAGATGAAGGCTGGGATGTTTCCTTTAAATTGGCTATGGCCCAATTATTTCCTGTTTCTTGCTCCCAGTCCTTTCCCACCACTAATTACCTCAACTTCTATGAGGCATAAAACTATAAGCAAAAATAGGTGGAATCTTTCAATTATAATATCTTTTGCAAATTGCATGATATAATGCTGGAAAATTTCATTGCATTTAGTGGAAACATATCACTTTAAACACTACATAGCTTGTATACTTTTTATTAATCCATGTGTTTTTTTTTTTTAAATTATTTTAACAGTTTTTTTTCCCAGCATACGGGTATTTGATATTGCATAGACTCTCAAGTAATTGATGTTTTGTACGTAATCATTTAGCCTTTTATTATTTCATCTGTTATTGTCATTCACATCAGTCTTTCTGAATAGCAGTATCTCTTTCCCATGTTTTTCCTTTGTTTCTTTATTTATTTATTTAAAAAAGAAACAAATGATACTAAGCAGGGAAGCAGCTCATCTCAAAACCCTTGCCTGGATGACCATGGCATTTCTCTCAGAGGCATCTATCCCTGGTTAAGTAACTTCAGATTTAAGGACCTAATAGGTTGCCTTTGCCTCTTCATTTTAGGAATAAAAGTTGCTTCCATAATATCCTTTGCATTGCCCAGAGGTCATCACTTGAATGTGGGTATGTGATTTGTCTTTATACTGTGTGCATTGCTCACAGTTTTATTGCAATGAAGGTATTTATGTAGGTAGAAAATTTACAAGCTAGTTTAGTAAAATGTCACTCATAATGGCCAAGTCACCTGTTTTTTAATTTATTTTAAATAATTGATCCATAACATAGACTTGGCTCAGTGCAAGATCTCCTAATTTTTTGTTACTAAACAACCACAACACTTAGTCCTTTTTGTGTGATTTGACTTACGTTATTAGTAATTCTCAATATAACTGTTCCATTTGAAAACCCATTGGACATTTCAGAATTAGTTTGATTGATATATATGTGTCTCTGTACCAACAAAGCACATAATATTTATAAACTATGAATGTGTGTCTTGGCCCTGTAATGCTGGATGTTATAGATTTAACTGCCTTCATTAAAAAATTTCAATTAGCTTCCAAATTATGCATAGGAACAATATAAAATCTATTCTGCAAGTTAAGCTTACTAATCTTTAGACATAACAGAAACTTAAGCAAAGCAGTGCACCGAAACATTTGACGTTTGATATGGCATTGAATAAATACTGTGAAAAATTACCGATATTGGACTTTTTGGATGATCTGGGTATGAAACCATCTATATATGTGTACCAAATTACCTATGTTTAGGCCTACGAAAGTATATTTGAATTATTGTCTGTTAAAGTTTTTAAATTTCACTGTCTTCCAAAGTAGGGAGAGAAATGAAATAAATTTAACAGTTTAGTTTTTCTTATTAAGTTCAATTTATAATAAAAATATGAGGCAGGTAATGATATTATGGTAGAAAGCGATTTTATGTTTGGTGCAAATTCATTGAAATTTACCAGTTTCAGACTTTTGTTATAATTTGTGGGTAATTATTTGTCTGTGTGCTAATTTACAGCTTTCTATGACAAGGGGGCAAAGGGCTTGCCAAATAGCTGACTAAACAGAAGTCGAACCTCAAAAATTGACATATTTTGACTTTTTTGCATTAAAAATTTGTGAGTTGGTATAAAAAAAAGCTTAATGAAAAATTTTGCCTTGGGCACTAAGAATGCTTACATGAGGCCCAAGAGCCATAGCACTGGTCCTAGGTGGGGGAAGTGACGTCACAGACGGGTCTGTGGCTGCTCGGCTGGTGTGGAGCGGGTTACACCTGTGAGGCTGATGACATTCAGTCATCATACTGGTACTCCAGGGGAGCAGTGAACCTACCATATGACTGAACAATTAAGAATACAAACTAAAATTCACTGAAGATCACAAAGACATGTAGTGGCAATTCACTATATAACGAATTGTTTATATTTATTTCTTTTTATTAATTGTATGGAGATATGTGCTGAATATGAATATGCCAATAATTTATTTCAGATGTCCATTGTTCTTGAAATTTTATTGTTTTTTTATAATTTAATATTGAAATTAATTGCTTTTTCCAGGAACCGTAGTTGTTTAAAATGATACTAGTAGATGGCTATAATGTGATATTCTAAATTGTATATATTAATATAAAGCTTGGAAGCTTCAATATATAATCCTTTTTAATATACCAAACACATAAATTGGTATATCTTTTTCACAAAATGTTTTCTGGTTGTTTGTGAGTGTAGGTGCAGTTCTGAAGTTATAAGTAACATTATTTGTTGTCTTTTAAAGTAAAATGTAATCTTCTAAAAATTGTAAAGTACCAGCAGACATGTTTCATTACATCCATTAACTTTACATTTTATCTAAACAAGTGAAACATAAAATTGTGTTTGGCACAACTTGTGTGAGGCATACCATGCTTATTTCAGTGTGCTTGCATTTAAAATGGTAGTGGAACAGTTTTCAGGCAACAACACGAATGAGAATTACATGCGACTGAAAAAAAATGTGAAGCACAGTTACCATTTCCTTCGTTGTAGAATGTCTGTAGATATGTATTACTTTTTTCTTTTTTTTTTTTACTTCTTTGGGCCAAATTTATGATTTAAGTGAGGATATAATACATTCACTGCTCAGAAAGAAGGTGTCAGTCGTTGTGACTGTGTGTTTGTGGGGTTTAGTACATGCAGAGGGTTTAGCAAAACATGGGAGGAAAACCTATTCTCATGTTTATTTTTAAAAGGCTCTATTGTTATGTGAAGATACAATGTTATCTAACATTTTTGCGACTATTCGTACCGTTCCTGAGATTTTTCTTATTTGAATCTTATTATATTAATTAAACATGTAATAACAGTAGTTTTTAAGAAAACTGGAAAATTTATTATCACAGCCAATATATTAATACATGAGAAAAACCATTTGTATATTCAAAATCAATATCATCCAATATGTACAGCAATAAATACTATACGTATAACTAAGATAAACAAAAACTTCATCATTTTTAATATACAGTGAATTATTTAAGTCATTGTTTCTATACTGAGCGTGGTGGGTGAGCGGTAATGCTCCGGCATTAGAATTCGGGAGGATGCAGGTTGAAATACCCGACCAGCATCTATATCTATGGTTTCCCCAAATTACTCTAGTTGAATGCCAGGATGGTTCATTCAGAAGACCATTACCGAATTCCCTACCATTGCCTTAAGAATAAGAGGTTGTATCTTTGGCAGTTACTGATAATTCAATTTAATATCAGGTTTGCACATATAAACTTAAATTCAAAGGTACTACTGCTTGTTCTACTCCACCCTTCGATACCCTTTGGTGTCCTTACAATCCAATAGGTAAAACACAGAGGGTTTAATCGACTCACTGTAGTTTAATCATTGCTGCCACTGAACACAGCTTCAATGCCAGATGCCAAAAATTTGTCCTGAAATTATTAGTTTAACCTACTTGAATGCCTTGCTCAGCTCTATTGGTTCAGCTCTATTCTTGGTTTATGTTATCGAGTTATTTATCAGTTTTTGTGCTAAGTCATAAATCAATAGGTATTAATGCTTGCTCATAGCACCTTTTTTAAACCTGGTCAAGATATTACTTACAACTTTTCACTATTTGTATTCTTCAAGTTGATATCTACAGCAGATCTTTAGGAGAGTGTCACAATTGGTTCGATACCTGACGATGGTACAGTACACCAAAGAATTTTTAATGTTTTCGTACTAAGCTGTATTTGTCATATCATTTGATGATATCTCATAATCATAGCATAGATGCCAAACACACATAATTCCATCTCAAAAGTTGTATTTCAGAACTGATATCCCAGTTCTGAAGTGGTATCGATATTAAGTTCCAGCTTATGAGGATATATATATGGAGCAAATGATTTCAACAAACAGGATGTCAGGGTTGTATTCTTGATATATACTGACTGTGATGGATAAGCAGTAATGCTGTGACATCATGTTGTGGAGGTTCAGGTTCGAATCTCCATCCAGCCTTCTAAAATTTGGTTTTGCATGGTTCCCCAGATCATTCCAGGCAAATGCCGGGGTTCGCTCCTTCAAAAGCCCATGGCTGAATTCCATCCTACTCCTTCCCCCCAGTCATTTCCTGCATTTGATGGCATCAGTGTTTACTACACATAAGGTCATAAGAAAAAGAGGAGTACTTGATATGATGCTTCTATGGGAGTGGATAAGAAAGTTATTTTCTGGCTGGAAGATTTTTTAAAAGGTAGAAAAAAGTTAGGGTAGGAAATGCAGTATCAAAAGAAGTGGAAGTAAAAATGAGAATGTCATGGGGTAGTGTATTGGGACAATTGGGATTCATTATTCTAATGAATAATTGTGTTGATGGTTTACTTTCAAAAATTAGATTGTTTACAGATGACATAATCTTATATAAAAGGATCAAAAACTATAGAGGACTAGAAGTTGCAAGGTGATCTGGACAGGATAGCTATCTGATTTGGTAAACATGCAAAGAAGAATCAGCTAATTGGATACACATAAAAAACTAAGGGTTTATTATGATTAGAATTTGGAAAAGAAAAGCTTGATAATGACTTGAAACCTAAATATCTTGGCACCTTATTTGATGACAAGCTTAACTGGCAGTAAACTTTGGATAGGTAGTAGGAAAAGGTTTCAAAATTCTGCACTTGTTGGAGAGAGTTATGGGGGATGTATGAGAGAAGTAAAGGAATTGGATTTCAAAACATTGGGCAGACCATTGCTTGACTATGGTATGTAGTATGGGACCCATATTTTGAGTATCAAATATGGGAGTTGGAGTGGGTGCTGAAAAGGGCTGCTAGATTTGTTTCTGGATATTATCGCAGAACGCAATAAGTAACAGATATGATAAAAGAGCTGATACGGGATTCTTTGGAAGACTGTATTAGGGTGAAGGGAGTCATGGGAATTTACAAGGTATATAATGGCTGGTGACGCCTGGAAAGATATTGGTGTAAGAATTAAAAGTAATGCATGGAATTAAAAATATAACCATGACCACAAACTGGCACCCGAGTTTAGGCACAAGGGTGTAGGAGGATTTTTAGATATAGGGTCAGGGATTGGGATAAGTTACCAATAGAACTGGTGAATAATTTACAAAAATGTTAAATGAATTTAAAGTTGAAATTTGTAGATGGAAACTGAAGGTGGGTGTGTTGGGAAATTGCCACAGGAGTGTACAATCCATTGCAATTTTAACTAAATTAAACAGTACACAACTGTCCCAGAGGTATGGAATGGGCCATCTTACCTCTGATACCATGGCTTTGTAAGCCTCATTCAGGAGGATACAACCAACCTCTGTATTGTAGGTTACATTAGTTTTGTATCCTTACAGCATTGCACTTATATTTTTCTTATTTTGTCAGGTGAGACTAAAATGCCTTATTCTAATAATGCACAGTTCAACCACCCTTATGCATGGTTGTCTATGAGGCTTTGCTGTGTCTTGTTGGTTAAATTTTATACAAAATAACTTCAAGCATAGAAAAAAATGAAATACCTTATTGCAGTTCTACTAACTAAAGTCTGAAGTATTATAAAGTAAAGCATTATTTTTTTCCATTGTATTGCACCATACTTCAAACAGTAGAGCATTTGTTCCACAATTTTCGTTGCAAGACTTCGACAGAGTACAGACTTTAGTTATATTAAAAAAGCAGTAGAAAGATAGTTTTACTGCATACTGGTAATTTCATATTTTACTGATACGCCGTTCAACTTCCAGTGAGATTTGATTCCTTCTGTATCTTAATTTTTGCTTACTGCTGTGTATTCATAACATGGCTGTAATAATTCTCTTCCTGGGTTCAAATTAATTTTACATGTCGAGAAATGTAACATTATTTTTTCCTTCTTACTGATTATCATTAAAATCGTCACTGGACATTCCTTTTTTTTAATGGAATAGGTAAGTTCACTGGCTTATATTTCTTTATCACCATTTCCAGACTCCAAATTGGATAATATTTTTATATTGAATTAAAATCAACCATTAGGTTGCTATACGGGAACTGTGTGTCCAGATAGAAAACTCTCCAATATTAGTAACTTGACTAATAAACGTATATTAAAGTTTTTTTCTGGATAACACATTAATTACTGTGCTTTAGGTAGGGTCTATACACAGTGACTGTTATGTCTGTTCAGTGCCATTAGACAATTACCTGGTTCAGTCTGTAGTGATTAAGTTGTCTGAGTGGTCTAATGTGCCTAGATAATATCTCAGCTCCTAAATGGAAGCATGGACTCAAATCCCACACATGATGAATTCCTATGAATAGATATTGTGTCTATAAAAAGTGGGGAGCATATAAAAGTGAGTGCAATACTTGTCATTCAAATTTCTTTTGCTCTTTTTTTTGTGACCACAGAATGTATGAGGATTCATGTACTGGAGAGATAAAAGTATTTTCATCCTCCCCTTTGTAGATAACTGTCTCATCCTACTTTCATATTTGTATTAGACTAGTCTGCATTCCATATTGACTGTTCAGTAGCTGAAGTCGCCTTTATTTCCTCCTAATTCTATTTTTCATAGAGCAGCCCAATAGCTCAGTGATGGCATATCCATTGAGAAACTCTGTCTTTAAAGACTACTGAATTGTACTGTTCAAATCATTATCATCATTATCATTGGGGACCATCTCCAGTTTCCCGGGTGTGGTTTACGAGCCTTGGTTGTTATAGACGATTGTTTTCCACCTTTTCCTGTCCAGAAAGGTTTCTCTGTCTGTGATGTACTCCCAATTCCAGCCTCTTCTCTCTACGTCCTCCTTCAGTTGGTCTGTCCATCTTCTTCTTGGTCTTCCCACTGGTCTTTTGCCCACTATACTTTTTTCCAAATAAGTTTTTGTCAGTCCTTTTACTAGTCATTCTCTTCACATATTCTCTCAAATATTCTGTTTATGTCCACTCATATTTGTTGTCTTTTAAGGTAAAATGTCATCTTCTGGAAATTGTAAGTTGCCAGCAGACATGTTTTGTTATGTTTGTGGACATTAGTTTGAATCTAAATAAGTGAAACATAAAATTGCGTTTCTGTGAGGCATACCATGCTTATTTCAGCGTGCTTGTATTTAGAATAGTAGTGGAACAGTTTTCAGGCAACAAAACAAATGAGAATTACATGCGACTGTTAAAAAATGCGATGCACAGTTACCATGTTCTTGGTTGTAGAATGTCTGTAGATATGTATTACTTGTTTTGACTTCTTTATGCCAAATTTATGAGATTTAAGTGAAGAACATTGCAAACACTTTCACCAAAACATGTACTGCTTGGAAAGAAGGTGTCGGGCACGTTGGGATTGTGCCACAATTGGAGACTGTATGTGGGGTATATATAGTATGTGCAGAGGGATAAGCAAAACATGAGAGGGAAAAATATTCTGATGTATATTTTTAAAAGGCTCTATTGTAATGTGAAGATACAATATTATCTAATATTTTTGTACTTGTTCCTAACAATACTTGAGATTTTTCTTATTGGAATCTTATTATATTAAATAAACATGTAATATTATTAGTTTTTAAGAAAATTGGAAAATTTATTATCACAGCCAGAATATTAATTCTTGAGAAAAACTACTTCTATATTCAAAATCAATATCGTCTAATACAGCAATAAACACTACATAACTAAGATAAACAAAACTTCATCAATTTTAATATATAGTGAACTATTTAAGCCATTG
Organism: Vandiemenella viatica; assembly: GCA_031002005.1. Classification (NCBI taxonomy): domain Eukaryota; kingdom Metazoa; phylum Arthropoda; class Insecta; order Orthoptera; family Morabidae; genus Vandiemenella; species Vandiemenella viatica. The sequence continues at coordinate 69,293 of JARYHS010001022.1, forward strand.
TTTCTATACTGAGCATGGTGGGTGTGCCGTAATGCTCTGGCCTTGCATTCAAATGGATACGGGTTGAAATCCTCACCTGGCATCTAGATTTATGGTTTCCATGGCTTCCCCAAATCACTCCAGTTGAATGTCAGGATGGTTTCTTTAGAAGACCATTACTGAATTCCCTACTGTTTCCATGAGCAAAAGAAGTTGTTTCTTTGGCAGTTACTTAATCCAATTAATTGTCAGGTTTGCACATATAAACTTAAATTCAAAGGTACTATTGCATGTTCTACTCCACCCTCCAATACCCTGTGGTGCCCTTACAGTCCAATAGGTAAAACTAGTGTTGTAAAAAAACGGTTTTTTTTCTGGCTTGAAAAAAAACTTTGAAAAAAAACATGTTTTTTTTCTGGAACACGTTTTTTTTCACAACTACTAAATCTCAAATTTGTAAGGCAGTTTTCGTTTAAAATGACTGTTTTAGAGTTTATTCTAAGTACTTATCTTAGTTTAAAATCTACTATATTTTTCTGGTTCAGTAGGAAAAAAAAATACGAAAATATTGGTAAAATTGACTGAAATTTTCTTTATGAACGGGGAATTCCCGAAGAGACTAGGTTGCGCGAGAAGGAATCCCCATTCCCCATTGTTTGGATTGATACTTGCTATTTGAAATAGTGCTGCCAGCCCTACAAAATTACCTACAGATCTTTTAAAAAAATTAGGAATTTAAAATTTATCCACGGTTTTATGCCTTATTGGGCTTTCCTTATATTCGTATACTTGTTAACTCTCAGAGTATAGTGGTATTGACTCATTAAATTATCAGTAAGGGAGCGTGCATAAACCACATAGCTCCATTTTGGCCTCCTGTGAACCCCCACGTAGCCCTATGTGGCTTATGCCTCCCCCCCCCCCCCCCGCCCGTTCACGAAGCACGTAGCTTTCTTCCGTTTTGATTCCAGAAGACATTTTGTACTGTTTTCTCTTGTCAGACTATTTTAAATTACATACGGATATAATTAACTGAGGGAAATAAATACTCACATGCTGTTGTGAGTTCAGTTCCTCATTTTAACTGTGAAAAATGTTATGAAAGGAAAGCTACGTGGCCTGGCTCGGAAACCCCTCCCCCCTCTCCCCACATAGCCCAGCGTAGGCTTCCAGCTAACCCCTCGTCCCTCTGGACCGAGCCACGTAGTTTGTGCACGGTCCCTAATTATGAATCGTTTCCTTGCAACCGTTGGTGTAAACAAACGATTGAAAAGAAATAAAGCTCCTATTTTGTATGATAATAGATTTTAATTCAAACTTAGAAGACCGTAATACAGAACTATCGGCGCAGTCTTTATGCATAGTGTGTACTTTGCTCACAATTTAAAATTGCAATTTCAAAATCTTTTGCGTACAATACAAGAACAACCAGTAAAAGAAAATTTAACTATTTCTGAAGTTAGAGGAGACAGAACAAGAGACAGAAAATTCCGTCACCGACCGAACTTGTGTTGGTATTACTGATACTAGTGAATGTGGTACTGACGTAGAGGATGAATAAAATTATGTTACCTATATAGATACACTTATGAATCATTATGTGAGACATTATATGATTCAGTAAGACTTAAAACACACTTGTAAAATGGAAGTTCCTTAAATAAAACTATAATTTATCAAAAATATTGTTTTCTGAAAAAAAACAAAAAATTTAGAAAAAAAACATGGGTGCTAGGTTTTTTTTCATGTTTTTTTTCACAAAGCTGAAAAAAAACATTTTGTTTTTTTTTCAGTTTGCAACACTAGGTAAAACACAGAGGGTTAAATCAACTCACTGTAGTTTAATCATTACAGCCACTGAACACAGCTTCAATGCCAGATGCCAATAATTTGTACAAATTATTAATTGACCCGGTTTGAATGCTTTGTTCAGCTCTATTGTTTTGATACTTATTTTATGTAATCCAGTTATTGATCATTTTTTGTACTTAGTCATAAATCAATAGGTATTAATGCTTGGTCATAGCACCTTTTTAAAACCTGGAGAATTATTACTTACAACTTATCACCATTTGTAGTCTTTGATTTCATATCTAGAGCAGGTTTTTTGGAGGGAGTCACGATGGGTTCAATACCCGATGATGGTACGGTACACCCAGGGGTGGTCTAGCAAGTTTTTCAGGTGGTGCAAGATCTCATTGTACCACCCTAATTTTCCAATTGCTTATTCTTCGTTAAGCTGCTTATATAAACAGTCTAAAAATAACATAAATTATTTACATCTTACTATTATTATAAATATAAAAGTTTGTTAGCTTGAGTGTTTGTTACTGTTTCACAGTGAAATGGTTGAACAGTTTAGGATCTATCTTGGAATACTGTATTGGATATCTACTTTTATATCATGGGTTTTGAATACAAAGACATAATGATATGACTGCATTATGAGTTCCGCTGGCGCAAAGTCATGGCCAGAAGAAAGTCTTTATACAAATATGTTAATAATAACTCAAACCTCAGAAAGATTAATTTAGGCTAGTAGTGGTAACAATAAAAAGGAACATTAAGTATTTAGAAAGGTTTATTTAAGCTACTATGGAGTACACAGTGCTCATTCCACATATACATCAAATTCACATAGTTTTTAATATTTACAAAAATCATAATTAAGTGACCTAGATTGCCATCTTCCTCGCTTTTTCCCTTGGGAAATATTATTTTATATAGATAATGTTGCAAGATCTGAATCTTGAGTCTTGAATTTACCGTAAATGTTTTGATAAGTTTTAATTTACTGAAACTTCTTTCTCCTTCAGCGACAGTTAACAAACTTTAAAGTGTTTGTCCACACATTTGGAAATACGTCCTGCCGACCATTTTATTTCATAAGTTGAACTTTTATGGGTTCTGCTAATTTAATCCCTATCAACAATTGTTTCAGTTAGAAAGTTCTTCAGCCACATAGGTCACATTTTTCTCCATCAGGTAACAACAACAACATTCCACCATTCATTTTGGATGTTGTATAAATTGAGTGATCAATTGTATCGATCATAAGCTAAACCACGTTCATTGTAAACAACTCTTCTGGATCTGTTGCTATCTGGTTTATGGCCCTGTACTCAGAAAATCTCAAAAATCTCTGGATCTAACTGGCTTGATAATAAGATATGTCCCAGTATGAGAAACTTTTTTATCTAGTTGTTATCAGAGCAGACGAATAACGGCAGTACTCTTTCTCAAGTTCCAAGTTGTTTTCCAGCAATTGTGAAGCGTTTCATACACCCACTTTTAGTCTGCAGACCCTAGCTTACAATATTTACTTCAAACAATGTGTTGTACCAAGCCACCATTGAAACTATGAACTCAATTTGCTCCTTGATCTGACTCAGAGACACGTCCTCTGTTGCTGCAACTAAATAATTCGTTTCCACAAGGTTGTCACGAAATAAAGAATAGTGATAATGAACTGCAGCGAGGCTAGAAACTCTATTTTCCAAACGAGTTTTGCAAATTTTGGCGATTTTTGGATACCACTTTCCATTGCTTTGTTGATCGAGAGAATAGAACAAATATTCTTTAAGAAATCTGAACAAGGAAACCGATTTAACTAGAGATGCGCAAGATACCTCATAAAAACTCTCTAGAATACAAGATACTCTTTCAAAATACTTTTTCAAGATAAAATTGTTTCATAACGCGTTTTTTCTTTGTTGTGAAACATGTTTCTTTGTCTACAATTTAGAAGATGTTCCTTAAAATTTTAAATGAAACCTACGTAAGTTAAAACCAGTTCTTCAAACATCTGATCGCTCATTTTTATTGTATAATTCTACTGAGAGTAACACCAACAGTTATTTATGAATTATTATTATTATTATTATTGGCGAATTCTCCAAATAAATGGAAGACGGTAAGCAAATGAGTTGTTCTCATTGTTCCAATAGGCTTTCATTCTTTCCGAGAAAGCTTGTTTGCGTTCTTCCGACCACTTTGGTCTGTATTGTTTTTGTTTTGGTTTCTTCCCATTTGTCTACTTTGTGTCTGAGATGTCTGTTGCGCCTATGTTTGCACTTTTAAGATCCATCCAAATTTCACTCAGCCAAGGTGTTGGATTTTTAAGTGAACTTACATAATCTATATCTTTTTTGTCAATCGACTTTCTGGTAATCTCTTAAGGTGATCAAATAATTTCATTCGCCTTTTCTTGATGTAAATTTCGATGTTTGAAAACTTTTCTGTTGTTTTGATTGATTGTAGTATGTAACCATCTTTAGCGAGTCTTGCTCCTAGAAGTTTTCTAATAATTTTCTCTCTACTTTTTTAATTTCTTCAAGGTCATGTTTTCTGTTAATGTTAATGTTTCACTTGCTAGGGACTGTTGGTTTTATGACTGTGTTGTATGCTGATTTTTCGTCTGTCTTGACATAGATTTTTTGTTGTAGAGATTTTTGACTAACCCTAATGCTTTTTTTTACTTTTTGGAGCGATTTGCTTTGAGGTTTTCTCAAGGCCTGTTGGTTCGATGAATTCTCCGAATTATTTAAAGTATGGGACCCTGTTGATTTTACCGTGTTTGTTCTCAAACTTGTTATTTCTGTCTTTGAACATATGAATTCAGTTTTCTCGAATGAGATTTGTAACCTACTTTTTCTGCACATTCTTTGAGTGTCTCAAGCTGTTTGATGGCAGTCTCTTCATCTTCTGCTAGTATCGCCAAATCATCCGTAAAAGATAGGTATGGCATATAGGTTGTTTTTGGAACGCCAAGTGGAATTGGTTTCCAGCACATTTCTTGAGTTCTTTCTCCCATTCTTCCATAACCTATCTAGAACGACATTGAACAGAAGAGGAGAGAGCCCATCACTTGTCTCACACCTGTTTGAATGTCAAAGGGTTTTGAAATTTCTCCCATGTATTTTACTTTATATACCTACTTAAATAAAACAAAAATTAACATTTTTCGTTTATTTACTTACTTATATTTCAATACTGTCGTCCTCAATTATGATTCAATAATAATAATTCGACTTCGTAACACCAAACATAATTTTATACCATGAAAATTGGTGAGGAGTCATGACAAGAGACAATAGATAGGTGGGTAGGTGTTTGTTTACAGTTTTCATAGTTCTCCACAGTAAAGACACACTTGGCACTTTTTAGTTAAACGCTAAAAAGTGCCAAGTCATGCGTGTAAGTAAAAAGGTGACACCAATTAACTATGAATATACAATTAATGGTACTGTCCTTAGAACGGTAGATTCCGCTAAATACCTAGGGTAACAACAGGTAATAATTTGTCGTGGAATGAGCATATCGAGAATGTAATGGGAAAAGCAAATCGTATGCTCCGATTTCTAGGTCGTAATTTAAATCAATGCACTCAGGAAGTTAAATCGATTGTATACAAGTCACTAGTACGTCCTCACTTAGAGTATTGTTGTTCTGTATGGGGTCCCCATCTAAACGGGTTAATGGAGGCTTTAGTGGAGGTCCAAAGAAGAGCGCCCGATCGTGACAGGTATATATAGTTGGAGGGGAAGCGTAAGTGCGATGTTGAACGAGTTAGGTTGGGAAGACCTGGAACACCGAAGGCGTTGCTCTCGACGGAAGCTAATTGAAAAATTCACGACGACGTATTCGGAATGACAGCCAGCAAATATTGCTACCAGCAACATTCATATCTCGAAATGACCGCGAAAATAATATAAGAGAAATCAGGGCCAGAAACGATTCATTTCTGTACTCATTTTTCCCAAGAGCGATTAGGGAATGGAATAGAAAGGATTTACCGGGCGAGTAAACTTAAAATCCGACAGGAGTAGCTTTCGATAAAGCACTCCGGCCATCCTGATCTGGGTTTTCCATGGTTTTCCCAGATCACTCCACACGAATGCGGGGATGGTTCCTCACAATAGCCCATGGGTGCCTCCTGCCATATCCCGTATAACCCTTCCAAACCATAACCCTTTTTGATAGGTGCAATGCACCCTCCACCACACACTTTTAGTGAATCGCGGAGTAATAATAATAAAAAGATAACTAGGCCATACAACCATGTCCTTTGAGGCAGATTAATAAATTTTATGAATGTGTTCCACCGTTGTCTTTGTATTTTTTTTTTTTTTTTTTGATGTTGTAAGGTACAAAAAAAGTGCATAAATAGTATTTAGTATTTCCAAAATACAAAGATAACGAAAAAAAGTATCTAAATGCAAGATACGAAATAAAGATTAAGAAATGTATTTCAGATACAAGATGAAAATACGTATTTTGTATATTATATCTGTATTTCAAATACTTGTATCTCAAATCAGTCACATTTCTAGAAATAACTGATGTTTTGGTGGCATGTGCTATTACCATATTTAATTGCAGCTACATGGTTTGAAAAATTGTTCGAAGATATTGCTTCAGAATTCTGTTTTTTATACCTTTGTTTCCTCTCTCATATTACATATCTACATATATATACTCTACAATTCACAAAATTTTGGGTTGCAGAGGGTACTCAGCACCAAAGCTAATCTCTTTGTTGTCCATTCCAATCCTGAATGGTATGAGGGAAAAAAGAATTCATATAAGAATCAGTGCGGCACCTTATTTTTTTAATCTTATCTTTCCCATTATTTCGACTGAAATAGGTTGGCGGATGAAGTATTTCACTACACTCAGTGAAGTGGGTGTGCGCATGTTTACGAGTAAGTTTAAACGAAACGTGGTCGTCTATCTACCAGAGACTCCCAGCCTAGTCTACTAATCTTTTGTGACGCTTTCATAAGGACTGTAGCAAGCGGTAACGAATCGAGCGGCTCTTCTCTGTACTTTCTCTATACCTTCGATCAACCCTTACGAAACGGGTCCCAAATGGCGCAACAATAATCCAAATGTGGACGCACAAGAGATTTGTACGCTATCTCCTTTGTTTGTTCATTACAATTTTTCAAGATTCGACCTATGAATCGCAGCCTAGAATTAGCTCTATCTATTAACGAATTAATGTGTAAGTCCCATTCATGTTCCTTTGTACTGTTACTCGCAAATATTTCATAGAATAGACCCTATCAATAACTGAACTGTTTACTCGTATTTCTGAACAATTGGATTCTTTTTGTTAGTTATGCTCATTGTCTTGCACTTTTACAATTTAGAGTAAGTTGCCACTCAGCGCACCAAGCCAAAATAACATCCAGATCGCGCTGAATTTCTAAGCAATCGGCCAATTCCTCACTTCCCTATAAATAACCGCATCATCAGCAAACAATCTAAAAAGGCTTTTCACTTTGTCTCCGAGATCGTTTATAAAAATTAAGAAAAGAATTGGTCCTATTACACTTCCTTTAGGTACCCCGATGTAATATCTAGATTAGAACAACTTTCTCCTTCAACGACGACATACTGCCACGACCAGTTAGAAAATCCTTGATCCATTCACAAAGCTGATCCGATATACCGTACGTTCGAGGCTTCGCTGAAAGGCGGTTGTGTGGCATGGAGTCAAAGGCTTTCTGAAATCTAAAAAAAAAAACGTCGTGTGTAAATAGGGCCAGCGGTGTTTCACATGATCTTTTCTTCCGAAATCCGTATTGATTTGTTGTAAGAAAATTCATAATGTTCGAGTATAATATTCTCCATAACTCTACTACAAACAGATGTTTAAGATATGGGACGGTAGTTTACAGGATCACTTCGATCACCTTTCTTGAAATCGGAGTTATTGCGTGATTTTCCAGTCTGAATGAACTTTTCGCTCTTCTAAGGATTTACTAAATATATTAGACAGAAATGGTTAGATTTCCGCCACATATTCTGAAAATACTCTTACTGGAATTCCATCCAGGCCCGATGCTTTCTCCCAATTCAGGAGCTCTAATTGCTTTATGATACCTGCTGTATCTATTCGTAATGATTCCATCACCAACTCGACACGGCGTGGGAAAACGGGAATGCTATCCTTATTTTCATCAGTAAATGAATTTTTAAATATAGTATTTCGTACGTTAGCTTTATCGCGGCCTTCATTAACCTCGGAACCTTCACGAATCAGTGCTGGAATATTGCTGTTGCTATAATTGTCTTT
>JARYHS010001025.1:0-24009 GCA_031002005.1 Vandiemenella viatica
AAGAATGATAGTGTCATGTAAACATGTTTCAGCAATGTGTTCTGCCTCCATCTGGTTCTGATGTTGTGGACAATTAGAAAGCCAGAATCATATTGGTTAGGTCCTAGTTAAGACACAGAATACAGTTTTGAAATATTGTTTTTATTTCATTACTATTCAGTGCCATACTTTTGATGAAAACATTGCAAGATGAGTTACTTTGCCATCTTTATTCATAGGATCAGTGATGAATCCATGCCAAAGACTCTGGCAAATAGTGATAATTCTGCCATTAAGAAAAAGAAATGCTCTGTGTCTGTTTGAAGGATAACCCCTCTTAGAAAATCGAACAGCACTTTGGGATGTGGGTCGATGGCTGAATTAGTCACTAAACAGAACAAGAAGAAACCAACAGGATCATTGAATGCTAATGGTCGAATTTTAATGTATTCAATGCTTTAAACAAAATTGATCGCTTGCATATGTCTGGACCTGCCCTCTGTCAGGGATTGTGCGAGGCTGCCATAGCAGCACTATTCCACTCATTGCAACAGTGTTTTCTAAACAACGTGTGTCGAAAAGCCATGGAGCACTGACACAACATTAAGTCCTGCTTAAAATTGGGTAAAATGGTGACTGAAACCCATGAAATGTTGGTGCAAGTGTATGGACAGGGTGCAGTGTGTGCGATTGATTTGCACGCTCCTGCGCTGGCAAGTAATTGTTGGAGAACGAACCATCCACAAGCAGGACACTAGAGAACATTAATGTGTGTGATTGTTGCAAGCAAAAGATCGACAATTAACTCTGTGATTAATAGAAGAAGAAATGGGTATTAGCAAAGACACAGTGGGAGCCATCGTCCATAAAGATTTGGGTATATACAACCTTTGTTCACAATTTGTGCCGCATATCCTAACAGACTAGGAAAAAAAGTAAAACCAGTGGTGATTTCATCAACATATATGACCGGGATCTGCCATTTCTGGGTTCCATTGTCACAGTGGAATGAGTCTTGGTGTTACCAGTATGACACCAAAATGAAAAGACTTCATTGGAATCATGCTGGCCTTCTTCCCTGTGACAAACAAAGAGCCGTTTGCAAAAATCCAAGGTGAAGACCAAGCTGATCACACTTTTCAACAAAGAAGGAATCATTCATAAGGAACTTGTGCCTGCTGGTCAAATAGTGAATGCCGCATTATACCTGGAGATTCTCAAATGTTTGTTGCAGTGCATTTGGTGCTTAGGCCACAGGTGATCCAGACTGGAAATTGGGAGTTAGTGCACAACAATGCACCAGTGCATTAGAGCATCCTCATGTGCCAATTTTTGGGTCAGCATGTTGTGACTATTATGCATCACCAATCTTACTCTCCAGATCTTGCTCCTGCTGACATTTTTTCCGTTTTCTCATCTTATGGGGACCTTGAAGGGATCACAGTTTGGGGACGTCGAAGAGATTCAAAACCATGTGACAGCTATTCTGAAATAATAAAAATACTTTTCCGACAGTTTCCAGAAGCTATATGAACATTGTCAAAAGTGTGTCATATCTGGTGGCAACTACTTTGGAGGTCAATAAAGGCATTTCTAATAAGAATTATGTTTTTGTGTTTTTATTACTCCATTCACCAAATTTTATAGACAAACCTTGTATAGGAGTATGTTCGAAAGACTTTCTTGACCCTATGGTTAGTGAAATGCAGGAATATTGCTGTTATTGCACATAGCATTGAAATGATAGCATAATTTTTTACTGTTGTTATATTAGCAACAAGCTGCGAGTCTCAGGATTTGCAGTTGTGAAATTTTTTTAGACTTCTCATACACTCACATGTTCTGCTTCTACAAACTAGAAAGATTGTAACTGACACTTCTCTGTGTGTGAGCTAGAAGCTGATTCAATGTGTGCTGATGATAGAGCATCTAGTTAAGACCTGATATGATAAGAGATACTGAAACAACTGATTTGTTGAGAGACATAATGCTGACCTGCTCCTCAAGTCCGTGAGCAGATATTATAGCATTGGATTGAGAAGTTGGATAGGAAAAACAATGAAGAGCATGTTACACTGCTACAGATGGTATTTAGAGTCATGTTGTTCCTAAATCAGCTTCAGCATGGATACAGAAAATTCTGTTTCTCAGTAGGCAAAGTAATCTTATTGAAGGTGGTAATAAATGATGCAAACATGTGATAATTGTAACTATATATCTAAAAGAAGGAATTTCATGATATGTGACGAACTGGAATTCTGTATGACTGATGTTTCCTTTGGCAGCCACTGCTCTCAAAATCTTTCGGGTTAAAGCATTGTTTCTGGTATCAAGTGGGAAATAGAACCTCAGAAATTTTTGAAGGAGTATGCTGTTTCTGAGTTCTGTCTCACATGTTACATTGTTTGCCATTGCTGTAAATACCATATCCTGTGACATAATAAATTTCACATCTTTATAAATTTGTGTAAGAATTAAAAAATGCTAATGCAGTTGAATTTTGTTTCTTTTTTATTTTAGATGTACACTTTTTACTTTTTTTTTTTTTTTTTTTTTTTTTTTTTTTTTTTTTTTGACTGTACAGTACCTGTGTAATTGTTAGTATTAATTGCTAATCTATTTACATCTGTTAACCTGTGTGGCTTTTATGTAGCTGCTTTCTAGCTAGATTTTTATTTTTTTTTATATATAATTTCTCATAAGTACTTTATTTTATTGTTATTAGGTTTGTTTCAATCCTCCACAGGAATGATTCATCCATTCCTAAGTACTTTCCTTTTTATTGGTACTGCCTCGTTCTTTGGATTGCTTACATCCATTCTTTTTTCTGCATGCACTTTTGTTATTTTAGTAGCTTCTTCAGACCAATTCATTGCATTCACAATTTTAATTCAAAAGACCTTTACATCACATGTTTATTTAATCCAATTGTCCTTTTTACTTTTAGCCAGCCCAATCTTAACAGACTGCTTTTATACCTTTTATCTTCAATTTCAAGTAAGAGTGAATCAGCCTTCAATTTTATTTCATTTTACTATGTGGATATAGTTCTGAGATTATGATATTTACTTTGATAGAATGGTTGTAGAAAGGGGAAATATGTACATACATCTTTCCTCTTGCCATATGCCTCACTTCTACTCTAACATAACTAAGGTTTTTTTTACTGAAGTATTGTAAAATGTGTTAGTGCTTTTATCTTCAGTCTTGCCATCCTGCCTTTACCTGTGGTAAGTGATGGGATATTTTCCATATCCTACCTTGTTTTCATTACCTAACAGCAGTTTCATGACATTATCTTTTTTGGTGTTAGTGTCTGTTAGATGTTCAATACATATATAATTAGCATGATAGTTATTTAAAAATTTACCCTTACTCCATATTTTTTATAGTATAAAAATACATTTTCTACATTGCGTTTTTAATGGTGTTATTTTTGTTTAAGGGCTTAGGATTTCTGTATGCTGCTGGTCTAACTGTAAATGTTAGTCAAGCTCGAGCTCTTGTTCACTACACTTTTGGAGCTCTAGGAGGAAGCACATGGGCACAAATGGCTTTGGGTTATCGATATCTGTCAGGTGTGACAGTCATGGCCAGCTGTGAAAAAGCCTTAGACTACTATAGAAAAGTGGCTGATAAAGGTATTAAACACTATGTTAATTATATTTTCCATAGATATTACTACAGTTGTATAACAAGACTTGTTACCATGGAGAATTAGCATGGCCTCCATGCTGCTAATATTCTCTCAGTGCATACATGGCTTAGTACCGCATTTCCTATAACACTTGGTGAGCTGTGAAATTTCTGAAACCAAGCATGGTGGTGTAACGGCTAGCGTTCTGGCCTCGAATTCGGGAGGACGGCGGTTCGAATCCCCGTCCGGGCATCCAGATTTGGGTTTTCCATGGTTTCCCAAATCACTCCAGGCAAATGCCGGGATGCTTCCTTCAAAAGGTCATGGCCGAATTCCTCCCCATTCCTTGCCCCTCATCCTTCCCCGTCTCTAAAGACCTCGCTGTTAGAGAGACGTAAAGAAGATAAAAAAATTCTGGAAAGTTTGACATTATAGATGGTTTACATTGCTTTACACATGATATTTCTGTATGTGTCTAAACAAACATTACACAACCGTCAGAATGTATGCATTTACTTAATTTTGGTATTCAACTGAAAACAGCTATAAGGACTTTATAGCAATGTGTTAAATTTTGTCACCAAATTTGAAAAGGAAGAGAAAAAATCAAAATATTTTAGATAGCAGTATTTACAAAGGTTTGACAGAAATCTTAAGGTTCCGACTAACAGTCTTTAGTTCTAAATAACTATGAATGCTGAATCCTATGTTCCCACTATCCTGCAGCAGTGTTTATTATTTCCTGAAATAAATCGGTTTTCAAACTCGGTAACAAGTATTTTACATATAATGTGACTTTCTTTAGTTTCAAATATACTGTTACTTACTACTGGAATAGTGCATCCAACTATTTTATTTTTCTTGGTTTTGTCTTCCTGATGTGTTACAGAAAATTAAATCACTTCAAATGATTATACTTCAAGAATAAAGCTTATAGAGGGGGTGTTACATTTTATTGGCATCATTAGAGGGGATGAGAGAGTTGTGGACAAGGAACCTGAAGGAATTTGGTCATGGCATTTTGAAGGAACCATTCCGGCATTCACCTGGGAAACCATGAAAAACCAGATTGGGAATTGAACCTGTGTCCTATAGACTTTCAGGCCAGAGGGTTACTGCTCACTCACAGTCTCAGTTCACATAAGAATAAGAGGCCACTGACAGGCGGTATTCTCACGGAACCCAAAGCACCCAGTAGCTGCCCATGCCGTCTCCCATGATACGAATAATTTCAACTCCTGTTTCTCGGTCCATGCTATCAGAGTTCATCCTAATAGCAGCAGCTCCTCTGAACTCATAAGGTGGGAACTTACCTAACAGTCAGTACAAACTGGGCACAAGGCAACCACCTGGTCTCAACTTAAGATAATATCTGGTCATTATTATTATTATCTATGTTTACCCTTCTCTCCCCCCCCCTCCCCCCTTTATCCTCTCTTTGCCTCCATCCCCACTACCTAAATTGAGCCAGCACTAACCTTAAGTGATGTTTGACTTCATAGAGTCCTTGATTTAACTTTACAAATTTTAATATCTTTTTCTTTTTTATATTTGGATTTTTTTTCTTCGTTTTTTCTTATTTTAATTTGGATTTTATTTTAATATATTATTTTGCTCTTCCTGCCCGCCAGTGATCAGTTTTGACATTTACCTACGCTTGGGCATTAACTCTGAATCACCGCACCTTTACCTGTCCTCAGTTTGAATTTACCCCCACCATTTTCGTGGCCAACAGTCTTTCTGTGAGACAGTCTTCCACAACATCCATCTCCCATAATGTTCTAATGTTGATATAGGGCTAGACCCAAAAATTACTTTATCATGTATGGTTTTGTCTTTTCTGTGTGTTCATGCCCCACATTCATCATCTAAAGGTGTGGTGTGTCATTACCCATAGTAGAATCACCATAAAACATTCATACAAACTTCCCTTTTCTTTCTCATCTTCCATTTCCGCTTTTTTTTTTTCTTTAATCATTCTTTCAAAAATACTTTTCAAACATCTTGCATGTATCAAGATCAAAGAGTTTGGTTTGATGTTCTGTTGTAAAATGTTACTAATTTGTTTTAGTTAATGATGAATTAACCAATGTTGTTGTTGAATTATACTATGAAATTTCAGTTTCTGAAGAGGTGTCACTGTCAGGTGGTCAAGCAGTTCAACGCATCAGGTTGTTAGAAGAGGTAGAAAACCCTGGTTATAATTCAGGGATTCTTGACAATGACCTTATAGAATATTACCAGATGCTTGCTGAGAAAGGTGATGTTCAGGCTCAGGTAACAGTCAATACTGTATGCCATGCATGCTTTAAATATATTTTTTTTTAAATGTTATTAGTGGATTGTCTGTTTCAAATATCCTTCATTTTGCATTATACCTTTTGTCCAGGTTGGCTTGGGACAACTGCATTACCAGGGAGGACGTGGTGTGCAACAGGATCATCAGAAGGCTTTGCACTACTTCATGCAAGCTGCCGATGCAGGGAATCCCATTGCGATGGCATTTCTTGGCAAGGTAAGTTAAGCAATATTCATAAGATGTTGGAAATGTGGATTTGTGTAAAAATTGTTTAGTAAAATTCTACTGAGCATGGTGGGAGAGCAGTGATGCTCTAGCCTTGCATTCGGGAGGACGCAGGTTCGAATCCCCATCCGGTCATTCAGATTTGGGTTTTCCATGGTTTCCCCAAATCACTACAGGCGAATGACAGGATGCTTCCTTCAAAAGGCCATAGTCGAACTCCTTCCCGCTCCTTGTCGCCTGTCCCTTCCTGCCTCTAATGACCTCAACAACGAGGTGTGAAGCCATAAACAAAAAAAGTAAAATTTTATAATGTACTCTTATAGCTATTCTTGTGTTTTTTCTTTATTAAAGTAGTAGGATACTCCAACAATCGTGTATACACTAGCAAATACCTTTAAGGAAATTACTATTTCATTCATCATCATCATCTTCAACAGTTTCCAGCCTCTGGCTGGGTCTGCTTTATGCACAAGCCTCTCCATTTGCTTCTTTTATCCCACCACCTCTCTGTCACCACTTTGTTCCAGTCCTCTCCTCTCTTCCGTACACCCTCCTCCACTCCTTTCAGCCATCCATCTCTTGGTCTTCCTCTGGGTCGTTTACCATGTCTCTTAATTTCATGGATTTTTCTTGGGAGTCTCTGAGCCTCCATTCTCTTTACATGTCCATACCATCTCAATCTGGTCCTCTCTACCCTTTCTGTAGGGGTTCCTCTTTTATGGTGCATCTAATCACTTCATTCCTTATTCTGTCCATTTTAGTAACTCCCATTCTACTTCTTAAAACCTTCATTTCACTTGCTTGTACTCTGCTGATGTCCCGCTTTTTCATTGTCAAGTCAAGATAGGCATATAGTACGTATGATAGATAACTCTCTTGCTTCTCTGTGGTACCTCTTTATTCCATATCAGGCTTCTATTTCATTATTTGATGATAAACATTAAAAGTAAAAGTTTAATGCAATGTCAAAACACAAAATGATAGGGAAAGTAAACCAGCCTCTCAGTTGGAGGCAGCACATCTTCTGTATAACCTACTTTTATGAAGCTCCTCAGCCCCCTCCCCCCTCCCCAAATTCTACGAAAAGCTGAGTAACTGGGTTGAGGAAATATTTATATACCTGCTCCTCTCATATATTATTCTGAATTGTTTTGTCAAAATTATTTTTTTCATATATAACAATTTTTATTTCATCAAGCATGCCACCACCCCCACAACCATAAAAAAGTTTTTCTGCAAGTAGAAAATATATTCCAACCTTAGATTTTATGAAAAATTAGTGATCATGAAGCAGTTCTGATGGATATTAGAGGATTCAGTAAACCAGCAGCCAAAATTGAAGGGGGAAATAGGTACAATTATAAAAAGGCACAGGTTTCAAATTTGAGGAGATATTTCAGAGAACAATTCAGCAAATGGAAGGAAGGCTCAGGTACAGTAGAGTCAAGGTGGAAAGAGTTCAAGGAGATAATAAGAAAGGGGGAAGAAAAATTTATTCCAAAGCAAAAAATAAAGAGAAGTAGAGATCCTATGTACTATAATAGGGAAGTGAGGAGGTTAAAGAGGTTGGTAAGAAAGGAACATAACAGAGTTAAGAGACAGCAGGGTAGTAGGGAATATTTAAAACAACTAAACAAGGACTTAATAACAGCAAAGAAAATGGCCAAAGATGGGTTTATGAAGAGTATTGTCAGTGCAGGGGGACCATTGACTGATGCATCTAGAAATTTCTATGGCTATATCAGGAAACTGAGGGGAAGGGAGGATGTAGAGACACTTATAGATAAGGATGGAGAAGAAGTTACTGACGATTTGAAAAAGGCAGAGATTTTAAGTAACTGGTTCAGAGAAAGCATTAGGGAAAATGAATCAGAAACAGGAGGGTCTAATTCGGAGAACGAGCTTAACAACACAATTAGAAATGACGATAGTAAAAAAATTGATATCCATCCTGAGGAAATCATGAAGGAAATAAGAAAGCTGAAAAAACATAAAGGGGCTGGTGAAGATAATATTACTACAGATATCTTAAAGATAGCCGGATGTGACATTGTACCTTATCTTGAAATATTATTTAAATTGAGTCTAGACACTTGCTGCTTACCACAGGACTGGAAAAGTGCAATAGTAGTACCGGTACATAAGGGAGGGGTGAGAAATAGAGTTGAGAATTACAGGCCAATCAGTTTGACATCAGTGGTAGGTAAATTAATGGAAAGATTGATATGCAACCACATCAGAAATATATGTGAGGAACGTAATTGGTTTTCAAGCAGGCAACATGGTTTCAGGCAAGGATATTCATGTGAATCTCAGTTGGTGGGATATATGCAAGATATTTCAGATGAAATGGACAAGGGAGGCCAAATTGATAGTGTAGCACTAGATCTGTCTAAGGCGTTTGACAGAGTAAGCCATAAAATGGTAGTAAATAAGGTAAAAACCATTGGAGTGGATAAGAAAGTCATTTGCTGGGTAGAAGAATTTTTAAAAGGTAGAAAACAGAAAGTTAGGGTAGGAAATGTAGTATCAAAAGAAGTGGAAGTAAAAATGGGTGTGCCACAGGGTAGCGTATTGGGACCATTGCTATTCATTATTCTAATGAATAATTGTGTTGCCTGTTTACTATCTGAAATTAGATTGTTTGCAGATGACATAATGCTGTATAAAAGAATCAAAACGATAGAGGATTGTAAACAGTTGCAGGGTGATCTGGACAGGATATCTAATTGGGTTAGTAAACATGGAATGAAGATAAATGCAAAGAAGAGTCAGCTTATTAGATACACAAATAAAAAACAAAAGGTTAATTATGAATATAAGGTGGGGAAAGAATTGCTTGCTGAAGACTTGAAATGCAAATATCTTGGAATTACTTTTGATAACAAACTTAACTGGGCAGGACACATAGGACAGGTGGTAGGAAAAGGTTTCAGAGTTCTGCACTTGTTGGAGAGAGTTATGAGGGGATGTACGAGAGAAGTCAAGGAATTGGGTTACAAAACTTTGGTCAGACCATTGCTCGAATATGGTAGTGTAGTATGGGACCCTCATTTTACGTATCAAGTACAGGAGTTGGAGAGGGTGCAAAGAAGGGCTGCTAGATTTGTTTCTGGAAATTATCGCAGAATGCAATCAGTGACGGATATGATAAAGGAGCTGGAATGGGATTCATTGCAAGACAGGAGGAGGATGAGGAGGGTCATTGGAGTGTACAGGGCATATACTGGTGATGAGGCATGGAAAGATATTGCAGTAGGTATGAAAAGTAGTGCATGGAAGGGAAAAGATGACCATGACCACAAGCTGGCACTCGATTTCAGGCACAAGGGTGTAGGAAGATTCTCTTTTTTAGGTAAGGGTGTCAGGGATTGGAATGAGTTACCAAGAGAAACGATGAATAATTTACCGAAAACTTTGAAGGAATTTAAAGAAAAAATTTGTAGAGGGCAAATGTAGGTGGGTGCAGGATAGGGGGAAGATAGCTGTGTAGGGAAATTGCCACCGGAGCCTGTGCTCCATTGCAATTAAATTAAATTAAATGTACAAGGTTTATAGTGGCAACCATGCTTAGATTGGTATTGGTTGCAGGATTGAGGATAGTGCATTGAAGGGAAGGGATGATCATGACTATGATATAGTATTTTATTTGAGGAGAATTGGAGTCAGGAACTGGAATAAATTACTGTGGCCGGTGATAAATGATTTACCTAAAACAATGAAGGCATTTAAAATTTAAAAAGGAGGGTGAAGAAAGTCATTGAAAGAATTTAAGACTAAAAAAATAAAGATATGGCATATATGGAAGTTGTCACTGGAGCATGTGCAATGTGGCATTTTAATATAATTAAAATAAAATAAAACTGTGTAATATGAAGCATTTGCGTTCATATGCCTGATTTATTTTTGACAGTAGATGCATCAACATAAACATTAGATGAGATGTAATAGAATATTATAGGGTGTTATGCCACAATAAGAGAAAATGGATTCAAAGAAATTTTTTTAAAATGTACCTTACATGCAACAATCAAATATTTAAGGCTTGAAAGAATCCTCTGGTTCTGAGAATAGTGTTTTCTAGTAGACTATTCTTAATATTCCAACAGATACAAGCATCATGCTAAAAATAAATATTACATTCAGCGACTGCATAAGTCTGTTTCTATAGAGAGGGATAAAATTTTATCTACATTTAAAATTCAGATGCTTCCCACATGCAATAACATATTTTTTACAGGCTGTTAAAAGGTTTATTTAAGTCTCACTTCATAAATTAATTTTTACTTTGGAATTTAGGGGATAGGAAGGGCAGTGAAGTAAATTTATTTATTTGTCATTATTAATAATGATGGAGGTTATAACCCAGTGACAATTTCCCTACGGATCTACTGGATGACTCCTTTGTTTGGGGTTTCGTAAAAGACACAGTGTTCATGCCACCAGTACAAGTTGATCTGCCAGACCTGCAGGTTCACATCACCAATGCATTTGCTCTCATTGACAGAGACATGCTGCACCGGGTATGGGAAGAACTCGATTATAGACTAGATGTGTGCAGAGTCACTAAAGGTGCACATATTGAGCATCTGTAAACACTCAGAAAAACTTTCATAGTTTGTTAATACATCTGTGTAATCTTGTAAGTATATGTCAAATAATAAATCTGCAGTAATTTTATGAAATCACTGCAATAATTTTGACTAGCCCTGTATATCAAAATTAGACAGAGCACTAATATCAGACATTTAATATAATGAAAACTTTTAGAATCAAAGATTGACTGAAGACCTAGAAAGAACTGTTTGTATAAATCTCAGCAGTAGGAATATTGAAGCATTTGAAATGTCATAGTGAAGAAAGGTTTTGAAATTAAATGGACTGATAAAAATTAAGAGATGAATACATTCTGGAAGTTTTTGGGGTAGAAACTAATTTATGGAAGAATTAATCAAAGAGCAGAGAAGCGATGATGTGTCAAATTTTAAGACATGTGGGACTGATTATTTCGTTAATAGAGAGAACAACACATGGCAAAAAGAATTTAGAAGAAATCTTAGATTGAAGTAAGCATAGCAGATAATTTAGGATGAATGTTATATTTAGCATAGGCAGGAGAGGAGGTTTTGTTTGAGAAAATAAAGAAATTAGAGCACCCGCTCAAACTAATTGATAGCTTTACTACTGGCCCAGGCGGGGACCTAGGGTTGTGGTGCGGGCCCCCTCTTTATGGTGCGGGTCCCCCTTTGTGGTGCGGGCCCCTAGGCTACAGCCTATGCTTAAATGCGGCCCTGTCAAACCGCAATAAGCTGTATTTGGAATTGTTTAGAAATGGTAAAGTGCTAATTATTACTGATATATTAATATAGTTAGAAACATCATGCACTCTCTCGTATCCCGACGACTGTTTATAAAGGCATCAAAGGTAACTTATGTATTCTACTCTGTCACACTGTTGTGCAGTATGATTTTGCAATGGGCGCAAACAAATCGGAGCAAGTGACCATAGGTTTCGCTCAACGGCCGTGGCTAACGGTCTAAGATGATATCACCGCCCATTACATCACTTCCTTTATTCCTCCCAAACCTCCTCCCCTTCAGACAGGTTCTTTAATTTTGCCACTTAGCAAATTATTGTCTCTGAATCAGAGTGAGGTATTGCGGAAACTAAGAATAACCAAATAACAGTGATTCAAAAAGACTTCTCCAAACGTTTAAATGGATTACTAATTAAATTAGCATCATTCACCGAAATCGCTTTGGCTAATGCCGGGACGTTTGTTTCAAAACTCCGTGGCCGAATTCCATTCCGTTCCTTACCATTAGTCTTCTCCTGACTGTAATGACCTCGACATCGATAAGCCACAAAAGTTCTATTAAAAAAAAATCACGTTTTTTATGTAATTTTTAATTTAATTTAATTGCAATGGAGCACAGGCTCCGGTGGCAATTTCCCTACACAACCATCTTCCCACTATCCTGCACCCACCTACATTTGCCCTCTATAAATTTTATCTTTAAATTCTTTCAAAGTTTTCGGTAAATTATTCATAATTTCTCTTGGTAACTCATTCCAATCCCTGACACCCTTACCTAAAAAAAGTGAATCTTCCCACACCCTTGTGCCTGAAATCGAGTGCCAGCTTGTGGTCATGGTCATCTTTTCCCTTCCATGCACTACTTTTCATACCTATTGCAATATCTTTCCATGCCTCATCACCAGTATATGCCCTGATGAACTGGGACTGACTATATTGATCTGATTATATCTCAAATAACGGGAATTCCAGTATAATATAGGATGGTCGCTCACATATCAAGGCGTGCTACGCATTAGGTTAATCACTGCAAAAGGATGAACTGTTAGACGAAGAAAAACATTAGAGCTTTTGTTTTATAATTGGGCTTTGCCTCATGTCGGCGAAGAGGTTTATGATAAGGAATAACCTGAGTAATGCCATCAGTCTTGAAACTGCTGAAGTTCTGGGCAAAAATGTTTTGAGTTTTTCTATTGTCCCTGTATTCGATTTAGTGACTACGATAAACCTCCAAAGATATATGAAACGCTGCAGATAACAGGAGAAACGTTGGCATGAGTTTTCCGCAATCACCAATGCGAATGCCAGGACGGTTTCCAATATCCGTCCAATAAACTACACATTACACAAGCGAAAAATACACTTAGCGCACACAGAACTTAGCTAGAAGTTTCTGACAGATGGAACACAACTTTCCTCCCCGGGAGGCTTCAGACTCGACGGTTGCCGGACAAATCACAAGTCACAAACTGAAAAAAAAGTCGACGCTGCAAAAGCGGTATATGCGCAAGGAAGAAGCAGAATTCAGGTTTAAAAAGATAGAGTATTGCAGCAAAACCAGTCGAAAGACTTATTAAAGAAAATGAAAACTTTCATTCCAGAAATGTTAGCTACAAATAGTTTCGTTTTAATATTCGATATTTATTTAAGATTAAAATATTATTTTTTGTCTAATTACTTTTATCTCTACGTATTCTAAATCTAGTTGCAAGTGGAGGATTCTGTTTGTGAACCAGAACTGAAATCGTAGCAGTGCTTCAAACAACGCCGCGATACCTTTCATATAATATAGAGTATGTTTGTCACTGGGAATTGACTATATTCTTTAGGTATATCGCCAAGGGAACGGTGGCCCATTGTTTATGAATGCACCTTGTATTCGCGCTGTCAGTGACCAGTAGGCGGCTTATAGACGGTGGTGTCCTCATCATTCAGGAATGTGCGGAGGCGTTCTGAACAGAACAGGGGCACCTGGCGAACGCAACACAATACCGACCCTGCAGAAAATATATTTCGATTGTGACCGACAGTACTAGTTCGGTGTACAGGAAAAGAATAATGTAAAGATAAAAAAGTCCTTACTTTAATAAGTTTTTTTTCGGTAACGCTCTGGTCTCGCATTCGGGAGGACGCGAATTCTAATCCCCATCCAGCCATCCCGATTTGGGTTTTCCAAGGTTTAATCAAATCTCTCCAGGCGAATAGATAGCGGTATGATTCCTTCAAAAGGCCATGGCCGAATCCCATTCCTTGCTCCTAGTCCCTTCCCGCCTCTAATGACCTCGACGTCGATGAAGCATAAAGCCACAAGCAAAAAAAAAAAAAAAAAAAAAAAAAAAAAAAAAAAAAAAAAAAAAAAAAATCCTCCACGCGATGGAAAAATTATTGCAATTTATGTCTGATGATTTCCTGCGGACATTGTGTAAAATACTGTTAAGCGAATGCCGTGAATTTTAACCATGGAACTCAATCAGGTAATTCATTGAAAGAAAAAAAAACTTCTAAAGAGTGTTCATGGAATTTTCTAGTTGTGTAAATATGTTTGATTACAACTGTACAAACAAAAATAATGCTCAGTATTGTATCTAAAGCGCTTAAAATATTATGTCACGTTGATCTCGTGTGTTTCTTGTACCACTGTAAATACTGACGTCACTGAGACGCAAGTCACGGCCCACTAAAGATCTTTAGTCGGCCATGGACGCAAGCAGATGTATCTTCACTGCAGCTGTTCAGTAAATACTGTATATGAATAACCGAACGGTTTGCTTACACTAATATTGCCAGTCCCTCGCATGTTTCCCATTTATTCGCAAATGATGTCGAACGGTTCGCAAAGATGCTTGAATTTACGTTGTTTAACGATTATTCCGTAATTATAATAATATAATATTTAATTAAATTGCGATATGTATGACAAGACTGGAAAGAAGCACAGTTTACTTTACAAAAATAGACATTTCTCAAATATTATCTTTAATTTCGATAGATCTAATGTTCCGGTGATTATTCCCTTCGTTTGTTTCGTCCCCTTTCTTACTTTAAATATTTTTCTATTTTGTACATCGCCTCCCTCGAAATCTTATTGTCTCTCTCTCTTAGGTCCACAAAAAAATTTCGAAATAGGGTTCTAACTCGTGGCTTGGTGTTCTTTCCCGTTCCACACAGAGGTTCCACACAGAGGTCCACATAGAGGTGGGCAAAGTGACTCACTAAAAAGAGCGGTGTTCATTTGATCACTCCACGAAAAGAACTAGTTCTTTTGAACGGTTCACTAACTCAGTTTTTTATTTGAGACTTTTTTCTTTTTTAGGTCTCACCCCTCAGAATCCGGTTACACCCCCACTTTTCGATGAAATACCCCCCTTAAATCGACTTTGATGCAATTAGTAGACTTTTTTTTTTAGCTCTACAGTCCACAAAACCTACGTGAACAAGCTCTTCTTGATCTTCGGAATTAGCCGACTTATGACCGACTCACCTAGAAGAACTACCGTTCACTTTTAGTGAGCGACTGCTCACTCGCTCCTTTAAAAGAATTGCTCTAAAGAACTGATTCACTCGCGAACGACCCATCCCTATTGCTAATTCTTCGTTCAATATCAACACTGCTCCCGTACTATATGTAGACTATTTAAAAGAGATACTGCCAGCGTTCGAAAATTAATATTAATTTTGAAATGACTTTGCAGCGCAAACTCCACGTTTTATACCTTACAGAACTACATCATTATTATTAAATATTTATTAAAACCATCTTCAATAATTTAATTTATTAATACTGTATTATATGATGTTTGTTGTCCTGGCTGCCACGTACGGGCCGTAATGATTAAGGATTTTTAGCGATTTTTCCGCAATCATCAAGGCTAATGCTGAGATGTTCCCTCTTCACATATTAAACTACACCTTACCCGCCCCCTCCCCCCTCTCACACACACCATAAAAAATGTATATACTTTTACTGCACAAAGAACATAGTTACATGTTTCACGAACAGATGGCACCACATCGGCTTCCCAATGAGACTCCGACAAGCCTAGCAAGTCGGCAGTCTGATAAATATACAGTACAGTACTCTCAAAACTAGCGCCACGACTGATCCGCGAAAGTGGAAAAGTCAGTAAAAAAGAGGATTATTATAATAGGATATTTGTTAGCGTATAATCATTTCATTTTTCGCTAAACGAATGTTGACGTGTAAAACAAGTAGAATTTTATTTAAGTCGAGAATCTAGTAGACTCAGCACGTGGTTTGACCTCTGAGAAAGACCATAGGCTTCCGTCGAAACGTCGGGAGAAAGGAATATAGATTGGACGCAGCGTAAACCTCGCAAAATAAATAACATCATCATGCACAGTTTGCAGGCAGTGGCTGGATCTGCCTGGACCAATCCTTTTTTTCCCCAGTATATCACCATGATTCCTTTCAGCTGTCCTTCTCTGAGCAGAGTGGGAGAGGGTGTGTAGAACATATACAGGGTGACTCAAAAGCCTCTCTGGTAGTTCGGATATTTACTGTGCACTGGCTGTGGCAGATACAGCTAATAGGTCACTTCAACAGATATACCTAGAGTAGGGGTGCCCAACGTTTATCTAACCACGCCCCCATGCCGTCAAATGAATTCTTCCCACATACCCCATCCGTCAAATTTTTCTTCCCATGCCCTCCCCCCCGAGCCAAAATTTTATTATTAATAAGGTAAATGCCTAATTTTCAGTATCGGCACTAACAATGACATGTTGTAGGAAACTCAGTAAGTACGTGATATTAAAATAAACGTTCTCAATTCTAAGAGGCGCCGAAGGAGACATAGGAACGGTGTAAAGCTACCCCGCACCCCTGTGATAAGACTTTGCGCCTCTCCCCCACCCCTCCTGGGGGGGGGGGGGGTGCTCCCTCCTGGATGGGAACCTCCAACCCAGAGTATCTCCAAATTTCACTTTAACCACTTTCATTCAAGACATTCTGTCGTTTGCGAGTATGAATATGTCTTTAGAGTTTATTAATTATGTGTCCTTAATAGGATAAAAAAAATCAATTTTAGAATAACAGTGATGACAAACGCCGAACAAATCAGCACTGGTCGTGACGAAATAGATCTTCTCTCGTTCCTTCCTCCGATTTCTTCTGTCGGTTTCTAGCTGTCGACATTGTTGTTCAAAATGTTGTAAGCCACTAGAAGCAGTCGAAACAACATGCGATCAGTAACAATGTTGTCACCTTAGCGATTTTGTCTCCAAATTTAGTGAATGTTGAGGCTCGAAAGCGATATTCTTAAATATGTTATCGCTAAAAAAATATTTGGTGATTTTAGTGATATTCAACTTTGCAGAGTTTCGAAAAACTTGATTGGAAATGGGGTAGGTAATGCCTCTGTTATGACTCTGATAAATAATGGCGTACATAATGTATTAAAAACGGAATACGGCTTTCCCAATACAAGAATGCTGCTGGAATAAATACGTTTCTGGAGTTATCTGATTTAGCAATATCCTATCACTTTCTCTCTCGCATGCCGCAGTCGAAAGGATTTTCAGTAGAACGAACATTCTTAAAAACAATTTGAGAAATTTGATAGCTGTAAATACTCGTGATAGCATTCTATTGTAAGGAATCAGTTAAAAATTGTTAAGAAAACTCGTACAGTTACGGGCTTCCGGCTGATGTGATTGCTGCAGTTGGTAAAGATCAAAGACTGACGGTTCATTTCATCCTTCCACATCTGCAAGTCCTACAACTCAAACGATAGAGACCGAGTATAGTGGTGTAACGGTTAGCGTTCTGGCCTCGCGTTCGGGAGGACGGCGGTTCGAATCCCCGTCCGGGCATCCAGATTTGGGTTTTCCATGGTTTCCAAAATCACTCCAGGCAAATGCCGGGACGCTTCCTTAAAAAGGCCATGGCCGAATTCCTTCCCATTCCTTGCCTCCCCCCATCCTTTCCCGTCTCTAAAGACCTCGCTGTTAAGAGACGTTAAGCAGTTTAAAAAAAATCCAATGATAGACCAAGGTGATGAAGAAGAAATATTGATTAAAGATATTTGATGTTGATTTTTAATACAATGTTATGTTTAATTTAATTAAAATACTAATTATTAAAATATTTTTATACTACTTACTTTGCCATTTTCCTTTATTTTATTTAGCGATTTCTAGCGAATCTTTTAGTTCTAAATATCCCGCAATCTAGTGAGTTTTGAGACCATGTCTAGCGATTTTTGTTTTCATCAGGTGGCAACACTGATAAGTAGTGAACAGGAACCGATCTGTGTCAGTTCGTTACACGTGAGCCAGTTGAGTCGGTACAACTAAAATTTCATCTAAATATACAAACAGAACTATCAACAGACAAAAAACAATCAGCGCGAGTTTCACCAAGCTGCCTGTCCGGTAAGAAGCAGGAGCTTCAATACTGGACTGTCTATCCTGTGAACAAAGGCGCACACATGGAGCACCTGTAAGGTATAACGTAAACTTAAGAACCGACTGTGGCAGGGGTGAGCGGTAACACTATGGTCTCTCATTCGGCAGGACCAGGTTTTGAAACCCCGTCCGACCATGCATTTTCGGTCTTTCATGATTTCCCGAAATCTCTCCACGGGAATAGTGCGTTAGTTTCTTCAGAGGGCCATGGCCGAATTCCTCTAATGACCAGGGCCGGTTTAAGGCTACCGCAGTCGCGGGGGCCCCAAACTTGAGGGGGCCCCGCCACGATCCCCTTCAAAATTTGTCCTTACTTAACGAACAATTTTCCTACTAAAATAAATAATCTACAAATTTAGAATGTTAATAAACTACGTTCACAATAGACGTTTCCGAGGCGTGGAGTTCCAGGAGAAGTCCATCAGATTCAGTTTTGAGAAAGTCGTATATGATGTAATTACAATAGGCCTATGTATTCAGTAATTTATATAATTTCGTTCGAATACGCTCATTCATCTTTTGACGCTTCATATAAAAAGTTATTCAATTAAAATGTATATGCCTGATCATGTGTCTCCAGCCCCAGAAACCTATATGTACTTGCAAAGAAAGGCAAGAAAAGAAATGTCGTATACAAAAAGTGTGTTATAAATATAATAGCTATAAAATTGAATACAAAAACAATTTCATTTGACACAATGGGCAGCAGGGCTTAGTCAGAACTGAAAGTGACAGTAGTTGGGATATCCATATGAGATGCATTGATAAAACACCAAAGACTCGGCGAAGTTTTCCCGTTCAGCTAATACTCAATAAACTGCTGGCCCGATTGTACACACACACACACACATATATATATATATATATGTGTGTGTGTCTATGCTTGTGTATATAAAGTCACGAAAATTATCAAAAGTGTAGACAAAAGAACATCTAGAAAAGAAGTAGGGGGCCCCGAAATCAAACTTCGCAGGGGGCCCCGAAATTCCTTAAGCCGACCCTGCTAATGACATAGACGTCGATTAGGCACAAAGCCGGAAAAAAAAAATTGTAAAAATTCTATGACCGTTTTTGCAGCATATGTCCTCTGCACAATAAATACCCGAAATTCGGGAAAGACTTATGAATAACCCTTTATATTCACAGAATGCGACTAAAACGAAACAGTCAACTTTTATTCAGATCTCACACAAAATTAGCGTCCTTCTACGTTCTAACTTTCCCAACTGATCTGCCCCATATTGCCTCAGAAAATATGAAAAATATCCCATTTCTGCAGCGAGAGTGCGGATCGCATGTGATTTATGCTCATAGGTTCCCAACTTTCTTTGTCCTACCGCATCCTATTCGGGGAAAAAAACCAAATACTCACTGCCTCCTGTTCGAAAAAAAATTACTTACCGCCCCCTTTTTTGTAAAATAAATAATATAACCTATAGTGCTCCAAGTCTTTTGTCTAGTAACGCGCTTTTTAAAACAGTGACTCGGTGGCAACCTCATAGGTGAAATGGAAAATATCATATACAGAAAAACAAGGACAGATTTCTAAAATTACTTTATTAAAAGTTAATAATCATATTGGCGTACTGTTTTACAGTTTGATTAACAATTACATTCAATGAAAAAATAATATTATTCAAGAGAGCTGTTTAATGACGTTAATTTATCAATATTTGGTGACTTATTTGTCATCAACAATCTTAAATCACCGTGTTCCGCTATTGACAATCTTTTTTTTTTTTAGGTAATAACTGCTTACTATGCTAAATCCTCTTTTGTCTATATATGATCACGGGAGCACAATTAAACTTCTTTCATTCTGGAGGACATAAACAAAAACAAAAAAAACTTCTTTGAGGCAGTCCTTAAAGCCGGATATAATACTGAAAAACAGGGGTTTACCCACCCCTCTCCCTAAATTTACCATGAACTAGAAACGCCACCTATGATCTCTTAAACACCCATACCGTCCCAGTTTGGAATCATGTGTTTAACTTAGGCTAGGGTTACCAGACGTCCCCGTTTGCCGGAGACAGTCCCCGTATTTAGCTTTCTGTCCCCGGACAGATTTCATCCCTGCAATGTCCCCGGATTTTTATTGTTGTCCTCAGATTTTTTTTTTTAATCAAGCGAAAGTTCTTTAGAAGCCCTGTTTTGCTAATGCATTCGTTTAAAGCAAGAGATATGAAGCCCACTTCTTTCCTTGTACGTGCCTAGGAATAAAAGAAAATTATAAGGATACTTCGTCTTGGACACAACAGCTTTGGAAAATCAAGTCTCATTGCTGTGTGCAACATGGCTGTCTGTGATCCTCATTTAAAATACAAAATATAAACAATATGTGGCTTTTAAGTTAACCCAACCTCTAATCATATAACTTATAAAAGTACAACGCGCAATTAGTACAAATGCCGAAAGCGTCCCCGGAGTTTGGTGAGAAAGTTATGAAGCGTCCCCGGATTTGGAGAAAAAATTCTGGTAACCCTAGTTTAACTGATACCACGCTTTCCCCTGACATATCGCACTTTTCCTCAAGCAAATACCACAGAGATCACACTGGCTGCGGAAGCCTATGATTTTTTAGTTGAGGGTGTTCTGAAAACTTCTTGGCCTCAACCATAAGCGGCTAAATTCCCATGAAATACTCAGTGTCACGGCAACAACTAATAAAGTAAGTGACGACGGCGGCGGGTCTGTTTATACACAATGACTGAACTCTCTCAGCTGTCAAGGTTAACACAAGCAACATTACGTCAACCAGTAGAATATTAGCACACCACGCTACTCTGGGCCTCTCGACTGCTATGACGCAATTCTCATCCTCTTCGTCGACTTCAAAAACCCTTTAAAGTACGTTCTCTGACATCACAAGTATTCTTAAATCTTCACCACTTTATCCTCCAATAACAAATTAACCAATCCTGATATCTGAAAACGGAACCTATCAATACCTTGTAATAATTCTTGTAATATTACTTTATAAATTAATTCTTCATCCATGATTTCCAAAATGTACTGATTTCTTAATTCTTCGATTCACTTGACATTTAAACTATTTTGGAACTGTTAAATGTTGTATGCAGACACTGGAATGGCGAATATATGGGATAGAAATTTGCCCTGAGGCATTCAATTCTATTGACAGATTGTGAACAGGAAAATTAAAGATCTGATTTAGGTTTGTGGGGGATGTTTTAAAATTACTAAAGTAAAAAAAAAAATCAGTTAAGCCATCTGTTGACAGATTACGAGATTAAGAGTATGGCTAATACAAAAATTTACATGTTGCAGCAGACATTGTTTTTTTTTATTAATTTTAATTTTTATTAACTGTCATTACTTGCTGTCATTGTGAACAAGTAATATCCGAACAAATTAAATCGACGATGTGATCTGCACTTAAATTCAAGAATCCAGGCGCAGAGCTGGATACGAAATTTGGCTGCATCATTGATCGTAAATATATAAATAAATTAATTATAATTAAATTGTTTTTGTTTTATTTATTTAGTTTGGGGAAGCCTTGAAGGTTCAGTCCTTATCAGAATCATTTAAGAAATCTGTTCGTTTTTTAATCGCACGCAAAATCTAGTATTCTTCATAATCCTAATTTTAGCTTCCCTTTTGATGCTGCAAGCTCCTTGTTTAGTTGTTTCAAATAAGCAACAAGGACTCTAATCTTTTCTTTTGTATCCCAGAATCTACCCCCAGTAACTCATCACTAATCTGTGAACACTAGTGAACTGAAGTATTCAGTTCGTCTAGGGAGCGTCCATAAACCACGTAGCTCCATTTTGGACTCTTGTGAACCCCCACTCCCCCTCAGGTAGCCCAACATGGCTTTTGGGCTTTTGTCTTCATCCCCCCCCCCTCGTAGCTTTTTCCTCTTCGGGGGGCATCCACAAATTACGTGAGGTGTTTTTCCGGACTTCTGGACCCCCCCTCCCCCCTGGTGAGATTTCGTGAGATCTGGCCGGCCCCCCCCCCCCTCTGGTGAGATCTGGTCCGTGAGAACCCCCCCCCTAGAAATCGCCCTCGAAACTTTTGTAGACCTTTTTTTTTTTAGGTCACACCCTAACTTTTTTAACGAAATACCCTCCTAAAATCGACTTTGGCGCAAATTGTAGACCTTTTTTTTGGCTCTACTGTCCCCAAATTTTTCGCAAAATCTCACGTGAGATTTCCGTAGACCCCCCCTCCCCCTGGTGAGATCTGGTGAGATTTCGCCGGACCCCCCCCCCTATCTCACCCTCACGTAATTTATGGATGCCCCCTTATTGATGCCAGAAGACATTTTATACAATTTTCTCTTGTCAAACTATCGTAAATTACATACGGAAATAAATATTTACACGCTGTTGAGTGTTCTGTACTTCATTTTAACTGTGACAAATAATATGAATGAAAAGCTACGTGGCCTGGCTCGGAACCCCCCGGCCCCCCCTCACGTAGCTTACCAGCCAACCCCTCTCCTCCTCCACCCCTAGACTGAGCTACGTAGTTTATGGACGATCCTCTATCACTGCGGTACACTCTCTGAACATCGGAGAAAACATCAATAACTAGTACTGGTTTCCTATAACCCAGTTTCTACAGCTATAACTGCTTGTAGTTTCTCAATTTCTAATAATTTACCAAACTTTGAACATTATACTCTTTAAATAGTCTTATAACTGGCCCTGTGTTATTTTGAGTATTACTTTTCGCAATCCTTGTAGCAAATCACTCTTTTATTGCTTCATCGTATTCAACCATTTGTTTTTACTATTTGTGACTTTTTCCCATCGTGCATCTGCACTCAACATCCCTTTGGTCACCTATTTTTACGCGTCACCAGCTGCCTTGCTTCGTTAAACCATTATGTCCATCACACTTTCTGATAAAAACGTTTATCGCATCCTGTTTGTAGGAGAATTGTTGCTGCGGCCATTTCAGTTAACAATAAAATTCTTTGAATTCAAATATACGCAAATACGTCACTGATATTAAAAGTAAAATCCACCGAAAACATTCTACAAATAAAAAAGCGATAATTCTGAGAAGGCATAATGACCTTAGGGCCTGTGAGAAGTATAAATGGTATCAACTATGTATCTGAATTTTAAGCCTTTTTCTTGAGGGCATGAGTTAATGACAATCTCCGGTTTTACTTCGAGGTACGCAAAATCTTTCACCACTTCCGGTGCAATGTGGTTTCCACAAGGAAACTGTTGTATTTTGAAATTGTTGATTTCACATTGTAAAACGAGTACAAAAATGAAGCCGTAAACATAATTTCTAAAATAAAAGTGAATTTTGCTAAAGTCTCAAATTTTCGTATGACCACATTGCTTCCTTTGTGCAGCCATATCTGGGAGTAAATTGAAGAAAATCATATGTCAGTGTCTGTGGTATTTAAGGTTTTTAACACATAAGAACCAATGAGATGATGATTTTGGTTTCACTTAGAGGTACACAAAATCTTTGCTCACTTCCGGTGGAATACAGGTTTGATTAACAAGCTGTCGAATTTTGAAATAACTGATTCGCATATTGTTGACAGGAGTTTCGTATGGTGTCAGTAGAAACTCACGCCAAATGGGTACGGGACTACTGAATTTGCTGTGTATAATACTTGGTGCTATCTATGTGTACAACAGGTAATACCAATGAGTATATCATATTATTATTTTGTTGTTGTTAAGAATATCATGGGACAGCTCCCACCCTCCGCGGTTCGAACTGTTATGGTTCAGACTGAATTTCAACCATCAGCGTACTCGATTTTCTGAACGCTTCTTCTTATTTATTTTCAGCTCTACATAATACAGAAAACAAATCAAAACATTTGATAATAATATGGGTAACTGCACCTCTGTCAGAACCTACCCTAAACTGGTACTAATCTGTTGTAATTTTGATTTTTACTTCTTTATAATGTCCTCTTCACGTTTTGTACGCTTATTTTACGGAAAACTGACCACAAATTAAATTAAAAATTCCGAAATATGAGAGGGACGCACAGCTATTAGATGCGGACAAAGCTGCAGAATCAATGACAATCTCAAGAAATGTTGGTTAAATCCTTTGTTGTATGGTTTTCTTGCCGTTTCAGCTTTCCTCCATCGTAAAAAATCGCACAAAAT
>JARYHS010001028.1:0-20703 GCA_031002005.1 Vandiemenella viatica
GCTACCTACACACAAAAAAACGTTGTGAAATTTCCCTTGATAACAACTGATCTTTAATATTAATGTGGCTGAGTACAATAGCATGATATGTTGTATAAACTGTGATTAGCACATTTGGTGGTTATTAACCCCAGGTGTCAATTATCCCAGGTGTCTATAGTGAAGCAGTATCTAGCCAATGACTGGCATCACTTTTTCTGAATTCTCAGATGTGCTTTGGTGTTTATAAAGCGACAGTAAAAGATTGATTCTAAAGGTCTGAACATAGTTAAAACCAGAAAATTATAATTGATCAATGTTTGTAATTGGTAACTATAGATATAATATGCCACTATATTCAATTCAGTATAAATGAAATGAAACTAACAGTTAGTGTCCATGTTGAAAAACCAGCATAGAAGTTAATATGAGTGGTAACATTTCAGTTTCTAATACAAAGCTTAACTGATTGGGTAGGTTGCTCAGATATTCTAGGCAGTTAAGCTGTGTTTTTTGAGAGCTAGGCCACCTGGCAGGCTAGAAAGGTACAAGGCAGTTGGCATCTCTGGCACTTGTGTAGAAGATGGCGTTGCAAAACTGGAGCCCCAAAATATCATGCAGAAACAGCGTGTTCACTGGGCATGTTACCCTAGTGCATTGTATTAATACTCTAGGCTATAAAAGACTTTAATAAAAAGATATATATTACAATGTAACATTGATAATAAACTTATTAATTAATAATCTTTAGTTACAGCACAACATACTTAAGATATAATTTCATTTACTAAAATAATTTCAGTGACCCTAATATTTATTTGTATTAGAGGCTATTGACAATGTAAGAGTTGTAATAACACGATGTATAGTGTCATTTGAATATATTATATTCTATAAAAAAATTTACTGTGCCTTGTGTTTTTGTTTATTAAGTAACTTAACCCTTTGACTGCTGTTGACGTCTATACATGCCATGCTGCCTGCGGGCCCCGAGTGCTGATGACGGGTATAGCCGCAGCCATCGGATTTCCCCTAAGTGCTGATGACGAGATAAGCCGCACCCGCCTGCCGCTACCTGTGTGCTGATGACGAATATAGACGCGCCGCTACCTGAGTCGTACAGCGGACTTCTCGCCACATTTCTCTATAGCCTTTCGCAGTTTTGGTCGCTAGCTTATTGTACGAATGTTTGTCTGCTGCGAGCCTAGGCTTCGCTCTACAGTTCACTGTCCAACGAAAATTAAATCAGTGTTCTTTGTGTCCTGTATTTTATAAAGAAAATTGAAAGTCGTCGTGGGTGCATTGAGGAATAAATCATGGAGATTCTTACGATGAGCGACACTGAGGATGAACTACTTCATTTTGATGGAAGTGATAGCTTTTCCACAAAATCGGAAAGCTGTATTCCTAAAACATACTCGTCAGGAGGGGTGACAATGCAGTCTCATGTTTCAACAAGTTAGTTGTTCTGAAGAATCAGAAAGTTATAGTGAAACGGCTACGAAGAAATTACGTCTTGGCGATAAATCTAACTAGAAAATCATTTTCGTCCAGTTAGTCACGCATTTGATGTTACACTATTGGGAAATGCGTGTCAAATAGGGAATGTGTGAAGTATTTTGTCAGTTTTCATGTTATTTCTTACAGAAGAACTGACGAAATATATAGCTGATGAAAAGAATCAGTTTTCTATAACCACTATGAAGAATACTCCAGAATCAGAGCTTTCTCGAATATCAAAGTGGAAAGATACTGGATATGATGAAATGTATTGTTTCAGAGCTATTTGTCTTCTGATGCCTAGCGTGAAAAAAATTGAAAATTAGGCAATATTGGACCAGTGATGTCCTTCTAAATACTCCAATTTTTAGTGAACTTATGTCCAGATACCGCTTTTTGTTACTCTGGTGAGGTTTCGTGCGATTTCGCCGCAACCTCCCCCCCCTCTATTTCACATCACGTAATTAATGGACAGACACTTCATAGCTTAGAAATGAAAAATCTGTAGAGTACTTATGTGGAACAAATTTCATCAAAGAACAAAATTACGTATAATTCGGTAATTACAAAGCACAGCAAATATTCAGTCAACATCGAGATATTTTGGGTGTCTACATCTACAAAGATATTCCGGCAACCAAATTTCGGTGTATGGGGGAGGCTGCTTGAAAAATTATCATTTTAAGGTCTCTTTCTATGGTATTCGTGAATAGCGCGAGGAAAAATCGGATGGCTTTAACTGTCTGTATGAGTTCGAATATCTCTAATTTTACGGTCGTGGTCTGAACGCGGTATGTAAGTGTGGAATAGAATATTTCTAGCATTTTTTTCGAATCAACAATAACACTCTAATACAGTAAGGAACCTACAGAAACTGCCAAGAAAGAACTGTAAACTATTGACGTAAATATAAGAATCACCACGCTTTCGACAAAAGCTGCAAAAATCGAGAGAAAAATGCAAGCAAGGAATAATTATTAGTTATGAAAAATAGGGTTAATGATTCAGTTTTATTCTGTAGTAATTTATTTACAGAGAAACTATATAGTGAGAGCATTTATTCTGTATCAGTCGTGAGAGGTCACAGTGCTTCGCCAGAAACATTCAGCACAGGGCGGGTGTAGCCGCTCGGACGGCTCTGTCCCCAGGAATAATCACTTAGCGGAGGTAGCAGGCCACAGCGAGGCAGGTACGCGATCAGCCGTCAGCAGTCACAGGGTTAATATATATATTTGTAAGTAGCTGTTATAACTCAGTAATTACTCTGGCTGTTTCTGATTTTGCTGCCTAAAGATTTACAGATACATTAAGACAATTTACACAATCATAATGCACTATTAAAAAAAAAAAAACTTGCCAACTGAGATTCCTTCTAAATAAATGAATTTTATCTCTGTATGCTTGATCAATATATTCAGTAAAGTGATTGAATTTTTCTTCACATAGGTGCAAATTGAAAATTATTTAATAACTAATGTACTGAGTAATGGAAGTAATATATACTACAAATAATGATATTCAACCTAACATAGTGATTCTAACTTGTATATAGTGTTTATGTGATTTTAAAATTAAATCTTATAAATTCAAGAGGGTGTTAGTATATCGGAGATTAATAGACATTGACACCGTTTGACCAATCATGATGAAAGTTGACACATGCATTTATTTTTTTATAGAGAAAGGTTTATGACCAAAAAATTTAAGAAACTACTGCACCCCCTGTCTACAACCCTTAATTTTTTACAAACCATTTTTTTATCTTATTTCGTTGAAAAATTGTACATGTATACTTTAAAATAAAGAAAATAATCCAACCCTACCCTCCTTTATATACCCTCAATTTTTATAAATTTTCTTTACACAAAGCTACAGTCAAGACTATTTGACAGATCACCATAAACGTTGTCACATATATGTATTTTTTCATGGCGAAATTTACTGACTAACTGAAAACTACCTTATTTCCCCTTTGACACCCCTTAATTCTTATTTAAATCCCCATTATTTATCCGATTTCGATGGAAATTTACATATATAATTTAGAACAAAGAGTTAATTACCTGTCCTGATTAGTATTTACAAAAACCAAATCTATCTCCCCCTTTCATTGCTTTAATTATTGTCAATATTCTTTATACAAAGCTACAGTTATGAAGGAATTTTGCACATATATACATTAAAACAAGCAGAAAAATACTGTTTGCATTAGTTTAATAAAAGCCCAACCACTTTCCCCCTTTATCTCCACCCCTTTTATTTCCAGTATTCTTTTTAGAAACCCACAATTTTAAATCCTTCCAAATAAATCAGCTTTTTTAATTTAAGGCAGAATATTCATAAAGTTACCAACCATGACGGCAGAAGAGGGGCAACATCTCTTATACACATGATGACCAGCAATACGTTTCCTTGTTCTCAGTTTCCTGTGTAGTCCCATATAGAACAGTTACAAAATAAGAAAACAATTTTTCATGAATTTATGATCTGCGGACATTTACTTTTACTTATGATGGCAATAAAATATTTTTCGCTTATGGTTTTACGCCGCGTCATTGTCGTATGTAATTAGAGACTGGAAAGGATTGGTGATAAGGAACTGGAAGGAATTTATGTATATATATATATATATTTTAGCTTGTACCCTAAGCTTAATCATTGTGAAAACCAATGAAAAATCTGTATTTTCTACATGATGCC
The DNA here is from genome assembly GCA_031002005.1 of Vandiemenella viatica. NCBI lineage: Eukaryota > Metazoa > Arthropoda > Insecta > Orthoptera > Morabidae > Vandiemenella > Vandiemenella viatica. The sequence continues at coordinate 4,180 of JARYHS010001028.1, forward strand.
TGGAATAAACAGATATATTTCAGAACAGATTTATGTATGTGATGTGTATTAATGCACAGATAATAGATGTTTCGACTATTGAACAGCAGTTTTAACAGATGATATGGTTGGGTTGAAATGCAGCCTTGAACAAAATGTAAACTGACATTCTGCGTCACAGCATCGAATTCAGTCCATCCTGAGAATTGTTTCGGTATATCAACATTTAGTTTACTTCTGAAAATGGCTGGTGCCAAATTAATAAAACTTCCGTAATATAAAAATAATGTATGGGTAACTCGGTCCTGATTAGACCAGGCAATGCTGGTACTCTGCTAGTTGTAGGTATATAAATATTGCTGGTAATATATATATTAAATATAGTGGTCTTTAAGAATGGGCACTTGTGTATAGGAAACTGTTGAAGGGCGTGATAAGAGATATAAAAATTTTGATATAGCATAATTATGCATAATGTTTGGCAAATTTATTGAGTGAGCTGTGAGTAAGAATTTAAAATTATAATTTTGTACACTTTACTCAAGCTTGCTAAAATCAACTAATTACATACATAATTACATATATGATCTATAGATAATTGAATAGAAAAGTAATGCCAAAATACATCAAAACGATAAAATAGTGGTATACTTCATATCTTGGAGTGTCACTGTATAAATGCAAGTTCTTTTAATATTATATATAGATTATTAGAAAACTGTTATGAGATTTTCAAATAATAACCACTAGTTTATGAACTATAGCAGTGGTTCTCCAAACTATGATTCGCGACCCACCATGGTGGGTCACGGCATGTGTTTTGTTAGGTCGCGGTAACAATCGAGGATTTATCTTTTATTTCATTTGTTCAAAAAATATAACACGAAATTTTACAAGTGCAATAATATTTTTCATTACGTTTGTAATAAAGCAGGGGCGGCTGCACAAAGCATCACCTCATTGGGTTGACAGCTGAAATTCCAAGATTACTTAAAACTCGATTTGCAATTTGAAATGCCACTGATGTGCAAAGTCATATCTTGGTGGAATACACCTATAAATCCCATTTTAGTGGTTGACTGGTAAGTTTACCACTGTGTTTTCCTGCTCCAAGTCTCCATATTTTCATTCATTTTGGTGCAGTAAAACACAATGATAAACCTACTAATCAACCATTAAAATTGGCTCTGCAGGTGGTTTCCACCAAAAAGCGATTTGGCAGACCAGTTGCAATTTAATATGGTGATCAAGTTACTTATAAATCGTGGAATTTCAGCAGACAACTTGATAATGTGATGGTCTGTGTAGTCGCTCCCGGTCTATAATATGTTTGTTGTTTTATATATTATCAATTCTTGTTTTTGTTGATAGTATATCCTTTGTACGAAAATAGGATTGGATATTTGATAGCATATCAAGGTCAAACAACAGTTCCCATTCTGATATTAGATAGACTCCCATATTAGGTGGGACGCGAAAATTTTTTTACTTAAAAGTTGGTCGTGTACCTATTAAAGGTTGGGAACCGCTGAACTATAGGAATGGTATTATGCTAAATTTACCAGTGTTTCTTTGTTTCTAGGTATCATCAAGTCATTCCTACTCATGATCTGCAGCAGCCTTATGGTTCTGGAATGTGTGGTAGATTCTTTTATGAATTTTGACAATATAATAACTCATAAAAGAACCCCTAAAATAGACCAGCCTTATGCCTGTGAAGTTTGTGGTAAAAGTTTTAAAGAGTTTGATAAATATATAAAACATAATAGAATTCATACATTTGAGCGGCCTTACACTTGCACAGTTTGTGGAAAATCAATTATGCAGTATGGTCACTTTGTAACCCTTGGAAGGATACATACAGGTGAGCGTTCTTATGTTTGTGAGGTTTGTAGGAAAACTTATACTCCGTCTGGTGACCTTACAAAACATAAAAGAATTTGTACAGGTGAGCGTTCTTATGTTTGTGAAATTTGTGGAAAAGCGTTTAAATGTGCTAATCACTTAGTATTACATAAAAGAATTCAAACAAGTAAACAGTCTTATGTTTGTGAGGTTTGTGGAAAACTATATACTCAGATTTCTCATTTTACACAACATTCAATAGAGCAGCCTTATGCTTGTAAAGTTTGTGGGAAATGTTGTTCTGATAAAAAGAGGCTTACACAAAAAAGAATCCATACAGCGGTGTGTACTTATGCTTGTGAAGTTTGTGGTAAATGTTTTACTGCTAATCGTAACCTTTCACAACATAAAAAAATTCATACAGGGAAGCGACTTTACACTTGTGAAGTTTGTGGTAAATGTTTTACTGCTAATCGTAGCCTTTCACGGCATAAAAAAATTCATATAGAGGAACGGTTTTATGCTTGTGAAGTTTGTGGTAAACGTTTTACTGCTAATAGTAGCCTTTCACAACATAAAAGAATTCATACAGGGGAGCGGCCTTATGCTTGTGAATATTGTGGTAAATGTTTTACTGTTAATAGTAACCTTGCACAACATAAAAGAATTCATACAGGTGAACGGCCTTTTGCTTGTGAAATTTGTGGAAAAACGTTTTCACATAATTATCACTTAGTATCACATAAAAGGATTCATTCAGGTGATCGGCCTTATGCTTGTGAAGTTTGTGGTAAATGTTTTACTGCTAATAGCAGCCTTTCACAACATAAAAGAATTCATACAGGGGAGCGGCCTTATGCTTGTGAACATTGTGGTAAATGTTTTACTGTTAATAGTCACCTTGCACAACATATAAGAACTCATACAGGTGAGCGGCCTTACATTTGTAAAGTTTGTGGAAAATCATTTACACAGTATGGTCACCTCAAAGCACATAAATTGGCTCATACAAATAAGCTTCCTTATACCTGTGAACTTGGTGGAAAATCGTTTAAGAATTCTTCTTAGTACAAAATACATATAATTGCTCATACAGATGAGGATCCTTAGGTTTGCGAAAAAATTTTACACCATCATGGAGCTTCATGAAACGTAAGATTCAAAAACAACTAGTAGCCTTATGCTTGTAAACATACTAGATAATTGTTTATGATCTATAGTTACCTAACAATATATAAAAGTATTCATAGTGGTGAGAAGCTGTATTCTTTGTAACTGTTGATTTGTAATAGACAAAACATTGTATGAAAGTAAGGTGCTTCACATTTGTGAAGGCTGAGACAATTTTTTTAAGTGGCCAACTATCTGTAAAATTCATATAAAGTTATAGTGGTGAGAGAATTATGCTTGAAAAATTGTGAAAATTAATTTAAGGGGTCAGGTCAATTTTTAATTCATAACCTATCTACACTATAAGGCATAATATTATTAATATAGCTAAATAATCATACAGTTGTGAACATTGCATTAAAATCCTATCAGTCTTATAAAAAAAATCCATGGGACACCATATGGTAGAATAGATAATTGGAAACCTCTAATAGCAATATTAATGGCCGTGGAGCAATAAAAAAATTGAATTTTTTTATAGTGTCCCCTAGGTCTGTAAATTATGGTTAAATCCAGTTTCTCTTCTATGCGTTAATCCCACATTGCATGGTCTGCTTTTCTGGATTTCTTCTATTTGTGTTGATCTTGGTCATCTTAGTTGAGACATTGACTAGATGCATGTCCTCTCACAAAGTATCCAGCCAGTGTTTCTTGGGACTCCCTTGTGGTCTTTGGCCCCAGTCTTATATCGAGTGCTGCTCCTGCCAGTGAATGCATAGTATATAGCTATACCATCGCAGAAGATAAACAGGTATCCAGACAAAACAGATCCCAGATCAACACCATCTCTGTTGGGAAAAAGTGTCAGAACTTCCTACAGCACATCAATCATAACTGGTGACAACACCATATTGTAGCAGGATCCATTTCATTTTTACCTCTGGTTCCCCATGCCTTGTCAGTGAGTAATAGAATAGCTCTCTAGGTACCCTATTGAAAGCCTTCTCAAGATCTAAAAAAGCTCTGTGTATTGTACTTTCCACTTTTCAAGGTGTCTTTCCATCAAAAGATGTGTGGCAATAATAGTTTCAATCACGCCATGTACCATTTCATGAAACCACACTAATTTGGGGCAATCTTAACTATGCTTGGAAGGCTTGCATCCACAATACACTCAAAGATCTTCATTGTGTGACAAAGTAGGCGAATCAGTCCATAGTTAGGAGCTGTCTAGCACATCACCCTTTCCTTTCCATAGGGGTATTATAACATTAGTGAACTAACTATCTGGTTACATTCGTGTCTGTTAGCAGAAATTCAATTTTAAATGCTGCTATGATTTGAGCACCCGATCTTGTAATGTTTAGTGGTTTAAAGAATCCATCAAGGTGATGGAAAATTTAGTTTAAATATCTGTTGAAAACTATTTATTTAGTAAAATTCAACTGTGTTAATTTTACTGGCAAATTTTGTAAAAAGGATTATATTCTGGAAAATATAATATTTTATTTATGCTATCAATAACCTGATGCATTTCATGTAATAGAAATTTACATTGCTCAAATTATTGAATTTACAATTTAAGTCAGTATTTTCAGATGATGTTAAGTCTTAATACAGGTGTTTTTATTTCTTTTCTTTTTGCTATGTTTCAAATAAATATAAAAATTCATTTTTTCATTTGATGTATGGATTTAACTGATATTTATGTATACAATAATACAGTGCTTGTTATCAAATGTGAGTTATATTCTATTTCATTATTGGTTATACTGTGTGTGCTATGATTAAATGACATTTGTCTTTATGTTATCTGCCATAATAAAAATATTGGAATGTTTAGTTGCCCATTTACTATAAAATGCCCAACCACAGTTTGATGTTATATTAACTGAATTCATGATTGATTGTAAACTCAATCATCAGACTCCAGTCACATGACCAAGCGTGAAGGGTGTACAGTTAACGTTCTGGCTTCGCATTCGGAAGGCCCCGGGTTCGAATCCCCATCCGGGCAAACAAGATTTGGGTTTTCCATGGTTTGCCCAAATCACTCCAGGCATATGCTTGGATGCTTCCTTCAAAAAGACCATGGCCGAATTCCTTCCCATTCCTTGTGCCGAGTCCCATCCTGCCTCTAATGACCTTAGCCATTGACAAGGCATAAAGCAATAAATTAAAAAACTCCAGTCACATGAGTACTGGCACGCAACTAACGAGTCAGTCCTTTGTGAGTGTGTCACTCAGGAGTTGAACACAGACTGCATTGTAGTAGCACAGGTGTGCCATAACATGTAATTACCAAGAGATATTCTGAATAACCTACCTGAATTGCGAAATATTTTAACGTATATTCATAAAAGGAAAAGTAGGCAGGTGATGAAATTACACTCAAAATTGTTGCTGCAGAATGTGCTCCATAAATTAAAGAATTGATTTTTTACAAGGTTAGCTCTACCAGAAATAGGTTAATTGTTATTAAAACACACTGTAGCTCCCTACAAGAACTATTAACATTTCATTACATTTAATTGTTAGTACATAGTAGAACTCTAATTATATTAGGTACTTCCACTGAACATCATGGAAGAAAATTCAGACTGTGTAATGTTGTATGAAGTCAGGAAAAATACTCAGTGATTCATTAAATAGAAATAGACGATGTGGACCTATAGCTCTAAAATGTTTCAGTTTTATCAGATTGTAGTTATAAGTCATAAGGGACTGCATTATGTGCTGATAACAATTGGTATGTTTGTTTAATATTTTATATATAGGCAAAAAATTGAGCCCATATAAGCTAATGAGTTGTAAAATTGTTTTTCCTATTTTACTGATCCTGCAGTTCAAAAGAGTTGAAGAATGCTAGCCTAGCATGTTTCTACAGGTAAATATTACATTCATAATCTGAAATGCTTCTGGTTATTTGTCTGGTCTATTTGCTGTTAATGGTGAATTGTTTATGGATTCTAAGTACATATTAAAGAGAATGGAAAATCAGAATCTATTATCTCTGCAATATGACTCAAGAAAGACTTTTTGTCTTCAAGCAACTAAATTTTACATCCATTTTATTGTGTTTAGGGTGAAGAAAATTGCAGCTGAAGATATTTTATATTTTTTCACATGGAAGCATTCTGGCATTTACCTATAGTGTTTTGGGGAAACTGAAAAACAAAAATCTGGATCAAAGAATGATTTGAACCCATGTCCTCCTGATTGGGAGGTGACAGCATTACTGCTTTCCCACCATGTTTGGTGTTACATGTCTCATTTCAGTTGTGACTAGATATCAAAATGTTCATTAAAAATATTCAGTATTGTTTCTTCCCTGTTCTCAGTGTTGAATTTATTTAGATGCAAATTTCTCCAATTTTTTCTTTCACTAACTGATGATCATTAAAACTCTAAATTACTTCATGTAGTCTTAGAAAGTCGTAATATTGTACACTTGATACAGTTTTGCACTCAAATCATAGAAATCACTAGTGTATTTCCTTGTATTAAACACAATATCTACCCCAAACATGAAATGGCATTAAACCCTAATATCTTAATACGCCTCAAATTGTCATTATAGATGGAGTATACGTATTGTAAATAATGTGTTACATTTGACTTCTTACCTTTGAAGATAGTGATTCTTAATGACTAAAACCATCCATCGTCATAATCCCACTTTTCTTACCGTGGCCCTATATACAGGTAAAGTGGTGCACAAATATATTTTAATCCCCATATCACAAGAAAAGTCCAATTTTGCAAATTTCTATTTAACTATCCAATGGCAACCTCAAACTCAAAAACTGAGCATGGGGGTGAGCGGTTAGCACCCTGGACATCGCATTTGGGAGGACACTGGTTCAAATCCCTGTCCAGGCATCCAGATTTGGGTTTTTTATGGTTTCCCCAAATCACTCCAGATGAATGCCAGGATGCTTCTTTTAAAAGGCCAAGGCCGAATTCCTATTCCTTGACCCCAGTCCCATGCCACCTCTAATGACCTCGACATCGATGAGGCGTAAAGCCATAAGTAAAAAAAAACATTCAAACTGAAATGTTTTGCCGCTTATTTTTGAGTTAATTGTTTTGTTCGATATGCCTCAAACATCTGTTATACTTAGAGATAAGTAAATTTGACTAACACATTAAATTTTATATTGTTCTTGTGCTCAGTTTGGAAGGTACTTTGAAATTACTTACAGAGCAATCTATATGAATTGGCATTGTTAGACATGGCACACACCCATTGTTTGCAAATTGATTGTACATTAGTATCTCATTTGGTGATTAGTGTAACAAATTTGATGGTGACCTCAAACAGTACTTATGAGTTTATAAATTGCACACAGCTGGTTTTCCTGTTCCATGAATTACTTTTTTATTCGTTTCAACTAGTAATAAATTCAAGTGTTTATGGCAGTCTCAAAAAAGAAGCTTTTTCTGATGATAAAGTTGAAAGATAAATGTACACATGTTGACTTCAAAGGAAAGTATTGACAGATGATAATATTCAAGAATATGAGACTTTTGTAGTGCTGATGGCAACAGGAATCATGTAGAGAGTTTAATTATTTTTGGAAGTATGCCTGGTGATACTATCAACAAAATTTTGTAAAATCCATGTGCCAAATATTGCTTTATGTTACCTTAAAGACATTCATTTGGAGGAGAACACAGGCAAGAAGAGTTAAGGAAACAATCACTCACACAAGGAAGAGCTTATACAAGTGAATGCATTAATTCATTACAATAATACTCAGAATAATACATTGCTCTGATTAAAGTAATATTCTTTTATCCCTACCTCAAATATATAATTATTGAAATACATATATTGGATGAAAGGAAACATTCTGCAATATTTATTAAGCTTTGAGGTCAGAATTTTACTAGCCAGCTTTAGTGTATCTATAACATTCAGTGTAATTACACAGTTTTTAAAAGGCAGATTAGTATATCATGTACTGCAACTGTCAATAATCAGTATTCTTCATATTTCTTGGCGTGTTTTGTCCATACAGTGCAACAATCAACTGCTCCCGAGATAGTTTAATCTTGCACGTCCATTGTTTCTGTCCACACAACATTATATATCATCCTCTGTGCTAACCACACCTTATCACATGGTCTCATCTGTTTATGCTGCTGTTTCTTTTATTGTGATTGTAAACATATCAGTACTATAATACCTATTAATACCTACACTTATGGGAACAATCGATTTATTTATTTTACCTCCCATCTTAGCTTAAATCCTACACTTCTTAGGTTATTCTGAACATGTTATGGATTTGAAGGGAAAAAAACTGTATATTTGGAAAGAGGATAGCTATGTTTCTCCTTTTTTTTTTTACTTATTGCCTCATTGACGTTGATGTCATTAGAGGTCGGACTGCTGTGTTAATATAGCAACACCGTCTCTGGCAGACACCTTTTAGGATTATGGAAAAGCACATTTCAATATATCACATGTAACACACAAAGTCAAGCTGTATAAACTATTTTCCTAGGGATGATTCCAGGTAGAAAAATACATTTTTTAAGCCAACTTAATTTAAAATTTCATCCATCATTGTTCGGTGATTTCTCTGAGCTTTAGAAATATTTCCTAATATATTAGTGCTTTTATTGCGACATATGCAATACTGGGAGGATAAGTGTGGATGTTTGAGTTGCAGTTTGTTAGTGATTCTAAATTCACTTCCCATCTGTAGTGTCTCTCTGTTGATGATACGTCTCTAACTCTACATTGAAAACATCACTGACCGTGATGCTTGATAACATTGTTTAATCTATGTCTTTACAGATATCTATTCATCATGTCATGAGAAGTAGCTCACAAGCTATTAAGGATATTTGACACAAATTTATCAACATACATAAATTTGTAATTTTCTTTCGACTCTGAGTAAAATGATACAAACAACCAGAGAGATGAAACGTTTCCAGTATGTTTACCCAGACATCATGGTCAACAGAAAGTATTTACTGAAAGATATTATACTTTCTGGATTCGAATGTTGTTATTTATGTTATTTGCTACAAGCTTACTTTGGAAGTAGATAAACATGATTCTCTTGCTAGGCAAATGCCACGTGGTCCATTGATTCTAAATTAGACAAGAGTATATTTAGAACCAAAATATCTGTGCCAATGCTACAGCAGTGAAGGGCTCTGTACATGAATAGAAATTAAGATAATGACAAATGGAACAGGTTTTATTGTTTGTTTAAAGTTTTACAAGAGGCTGGATTAATATATATATTTGAAATATCTGAAATAGTACAGACTTGAGGAAGGTTTCTTTTGAAACCAGTTTGGTGTGTAGTGCTTTTCAACAATAGTTTCAATTTTATTCAAAACATCAAAAATTCTGCCCTTCTGGAATCACTCACAGTGCATTAATGTTCTCATCTGAAGGCAGCCATGACATCATTTTAATAGAGTGCAGAGTTAATTTCAAATATTTTTTAAAAACTTCTGTACTATTTTTTATTGAAAATAAACTCAGCTTCCATACTTTTTCTGGACTACAAATACTGAAGAAAAAAAAATTATGAAAACCTAACCAGGTGAGCCTTTTTTCGGTGTGATACAGAATATAATTTGTTTCTTGTGCCACAAAGAAAAGACGAAAGATATCCAAATTTCTTTTCTTTTGTGTGTGAACAATAGCTTAAAGAAATTTCATCAATTGACCTCTAACTGAATACAAAAGGATTTTTCTCTACTTGCTCAAAATGTATTTATCTCGATCACAGCAGTGCTTAATATTGACACAGAAATAATAATTACTTAAATAAGATAACTTTATTTTATGATAGTAATCAGTTTTTTCTGTGTACATCATAATATATGATAAATCTAGTTAATAAAACTTCTATCACACAAGGATATAATATTATCATTAATTTTCTGATGCGTCATATAAGAATTTGTTGTTTCCTCCAACCCTAAATGTCAGAAAGATTTCTCACCATGCTTTATCATTCACGGAGTATATCACTGCTGATAAGAATATTGGTGCTGGAAACCGATTGCTAAAAAAAAAATTAAATGGTTCTTTAGAAATATAAAAAGTTTTTTGTACAGTCAAAAATATTTACACTGAGCTGGCCATAGAAGAAACTACAGAAAGACATCATGTGAAACAACATACCATAGGATCAAAATGACCAACCAGTGAGACACCTCAGAATTGGTCTTGGTCTGGTTAATGCAGATTGTATACATTAATAATACAATAAACCAAGGCTACAATAGACTACACAAGTTGTATCCAGTGAACTCATCATTGAAAACATAATTCTGTTTATTAATCTCACTACCTTTACTAATATTCAATTTAATTGGATGGAGTCCTTGCTCTACTGGCAATTTCCCCTACTCACTTGCTTTTCCTCCTTCCCTTTTCTCATTTACTTTTTCACTACTAATATCAAATTTAAATTCTTTTTGCTTTTTTTGTAATTAATTCATTAATTCTCTTGATAATTTAAACCAATATCTTACTCCTTACCTGCAGAAGAAAATCTTCCCACTTGAAAATGAGTACCAGCTTGTGATTATGGTCAACTTTTCCCTTCTATGCTCCTCCCCTATTTCTTATTCCGATAGCTTTCCATGCCTAATCACCAATATACTCCTTGTATACTCTTATGGCTCTTTTCACCCTAGTCCTGCCAGCCAATTGAAGATATGCAAGCCACAGCAAATTACATCGAATAAGAATATTCCAGAACAAAACGCTTAACGTATGTTATTACAGCAGGAAAGTGACCAGGTACAAGAAACGCTTTCCTCAACGTATTCCCCTATCAGACAGTGGTTTGTAAGAACGAGTAAATTAATAAAAAAAAAGTGTCTACAGTAGATATACAAAAGTAAGATTCCATACAGCTGGTAAGATTAACTGGTTATGATAGATAGTCACGATAGCATCTCCGACCCACAGTGCCATCTAATCATTGAATTGACCATCAGTATTTTGTATTTGTATTTGTATTTATTGGCCCCTTAGCATCATACATAGTAGGAAGTACAAATGATATAGGGCAAGTCAAAATTGGTCTGTACACAGACAGACAAACAAACATATAACAAACATTCTATTATATACTATGAGATAACATACTATACAGATATGATATAGACAAAAAGAATTACAGTTACAAATATACAATTAATTCTTTACAAATTTAAATGATACTAATGACATCACCAATGTTTAAAACTAACATTTGGTTCGAAAATACTCATCAGTACAGTAGAAGCAGTGGTCAAGCAAGTACTCCTTCACTGATGATATGAATTTAGTATTTTGTCTTAATGACTTGATCCTCTGTGGTAGTTTATTAAACAATCTGATTCCCATATGAAGTGGCCCTTTCTGACAGAAGGTAGTATTTGTTTGTTGTATATGAAAGTCTAGTGTCTGTCTAGTATTATACAAGTGTATGTCACTGTTTGTTTGTAGTTTATACCCAGAAGCTTCTATATTTTTTTAAATGAATTTTATAGTTTCCAGTATATATAACAGGGCAGTGGTAGAATTTGTAACATTCTAAATAAATGTCTACATGAGGTTCTACTTCGTACTCCTTCAATAATTCTGATAATTTTTTCTGGATTTTGAAGCATTTGATACTAGGTGGGGAGTTCCCCCAGAAAATGATTCCATACCTTAGTAATGAGTGTACATATGCAAAATAAATATGCCTAATGGTTTCATTAGATATGCAACCAACTAAGATTCTCATCATGTAGCAGATAGTATTTAGTTTTTTACAAAGGTGTTCAATGTGTGTGTTCCATTTTAAATTCTCTTGTATATGAATACCTAGAAATTTAAATTCTCTACATTTTTAAGTAGTTTACCACTAAGTTTTACTATATGTTACTGTGTATCTAAATTATTTTTGTCCTGAAGTGTATGGCATTTGTTTTTTCTGTATTTATTATTAGCTTATTTTGAGAAAACCAGTTTGCAATGTTTTTAGAATTGTATTAAATATTTTTTAATAATTGTTCTTTGGTACATTCTTTCATTAAAATGGTGGTGTCATCTGCAAATTTAATATATTTTTGGCAGTTATTTGTTGTTTCCAGATCATTTATATATATTAAAAATAGGACAGGACCAAGTATTGATCCTTGTGATACTCCATATTTTATGGTTTTGCAATCTGAGTGAACATAGTTTTATACTGTTGTCAGTCTTAAAGCTACATTCAACAATCTGTTTTCTATCATGCAGGTATGACTTTATCCAATTGTTAGCTACTCCTCTAACTCCCCAGGTGATCTAACTTTGAAAGCAAGATATTATGATCAATTACATCAAATGCCTTCGACAAGTCCAAGCATATTCCTGATATGTGTCCTTTCGCATCAAGAGTCTTTAGTATTTCTGTGTAAAATGAAAAAAGGGCAGTTTCGGTTGATTTATTCTTTCTGAACCCATGTTGAGAATCTGAAAATACATTAGGGCCTATTATTTTCTAAGAAGTTAACTAGTCTTTTGTGAAATAGTTTTTCTAAGATTTTAGAGAAACATGAGAGGACTGACACTGGACGGTAGTTCGACACCTTATCTTTTTCCCCTTTTTAAAAAGGGGTTTTACTCTTGCTGTTTTAAGCCTATCTGGAAATATTCCACTAGAGAATGAGCTATTGCATATATGAGAGAGAGGACAAGCTATAAACTCAGCACATTTTTTTAATAGAAAACCTGGGACATCATCAATTCCAGATGAAAATTTAGGTTTCAACTCCCCAATAACTTTTAATACTTCCTCTTCATTTGTTGGCTGAATAAAAAGGGTTTTGCTATTATCATTGTTGGCATTAGTTTGAGTGTTGATGTTGGACTTGCCAAAATTTTTAGTAATCAAATCTTCGGCAATGTTTGAAAAATATGTATTAAAGGTGTTTAGAAATCTCTACAGGATCAGATATTATTTTCTTATTCTCTTCAAGCTGAATATTACGGTTATCTACCTGTCTTGCTCCTACTTCATTCTTCACTACCTTCCACATGGCTTTCATTTTATTGGTAGCTGAGGAAATAAATCTATCATTTTCTAGTTTCTTTGCTTGTCTTATTACCTTTTTAAGAACCTGTTTGTATTTTTTGAAATATCTATCAAATTCTGGAGTTGTTTCCTGTGTCTTAGAAGTTGCATGTAACAACTGTTTCTTTTTTATTGATACTAAAATACCAGAGGTAATCCAGCCCTTTGCATTGTTTACTAGGCCTACATTTTGCTATCGTGTTCTTAGTGGGAAGCATATTTCAAAATAATACAAAAATGTTCGTATAAATAAGTTATATTTCTCATTTGTATCAGTGCAATTATATACTTCTTCCCATGTTTCATTTCTTAGGAATTGAATTGGTTGATCTGTTGATCCTTTAAGCTACGTGATTTTATATTTGTATGTGTGTTAATGTTAGATTATAATTTTAATGTTAAAACTTGTGCTAAATGGTCAGAATAACCTGTGTCAAAATTCATCACATTATGTCTGTAATTAGTATTATTTAGAAAAATTTGGTCAATTGGTGTTGAAAAATTTTTTGTAATGCGTGTAGGTGTTTCTATCAGACTTTTAAGATTGAATGAGGATACAAGACTCAAAGTATCATTTGTCAACTTTGAATCCTTAGAAAAATCTATGTTAAAATCACCACATATAATTACATTTCTATTTACTAATGGTAACGTTTTTAGTGCTTTCTCTAACATGTTAAGGAATATGTTACTGTCCCCATCTGGAGATCTGTATACACACATTAATATTATTTTATTTTTTGGAATGTATATTCCAGATATCTCAAATGTTTTTCTATAGAATATTTTACTAATTTCCTTAAAATCAATGTCGTTTTTAATGAATATACAATTCCCTCCTTGTTTTGATTCACTTCTGCAAAAATATGTAGCTAAAGTTAAGTTAGGAAAGTTAGTAACATTCAGTTGAGAAGTACTGAGCCAGTGTTCTGTAAAGCATATGACTGCTACCTCTTTAAGCTGTGTTGAAAGGAGTAATTCAGTTTCATTTTTTTATTTTTAAGGGATTGCACATTTTGATGATAAATTATAAAGTTTGAATTTGCTTTTTCAGTATGTACATTTGCTCGAACACTTACCTCTTTAACAGTGCCCTCTATTTTAATGCCTTTACTTGATTTGACATTTTTTCCTTTGTTATTCTCTTCAGAATTTACACTGTGATGGTTTTGTTCACTGTTCTTTAGCACTTGTTGTGTATTCTCCTGCTCTGTGTCCAGTATAAAAAATCATCTTCTCTATTTAATGGTGAAATGATTTTTCTGTTACTACTCCTGCTGGTTACAGGTGCTTGACTTCTTGAAGAATCACCCTGCTTACCTTCTTTGATTTCAGCTTCACTTTCAGCACCTTCTTGACCTAGTACTGGTTCTTCTTGACAGCTACCAACTGTATTTTGTAATGGTATGGTTTTAAAGTTTCTGGTCATTTCCGTATTGCACTTTATATTATTAATAATGTTTTCAGCCATTATGGTTTTACCTAAGTTATTTCTGTGTAGGCCATGTCGTGTGAAGTGACGTCTATCCGAGGAATCCAGTTCAATAAATTCTGCATTTTGAAAAGCACTGCAAATCTTCTTGAACTTTCTGTTTGTTGCAGTTATTTCAGTATTTACACAGGACCATTCAATCAGGTCATGTCTGTGCGGTATGCTTGTTACGTAAAACTGGAGATCAGTTCTTGTTGTCAACACTCCTTTTAGTTTTCTGGTCGCATTTCTGGCTTCATTTTGATATACATCATTCGCTCCTCCCACTACAACACATGTGCTGTGGGGTGGCAGACTACCAGTATTTAATACTTCATTGAGAGGCGCACCTGGCTTTACTATTCCTGTCACAGAGAACTTTTCATTTTTAAAAACAGAAGCTAGTGATTCTCTACTTTTATTACAGCCACTTGATTCTTATTTAGTTTATAGAGTATTCTTCTATCTCGATACTTTAGACCTGACTCTTTTAAAATATTGAACATCTTGTCCCAACTAACATTATCAAAAGCTTTTTCTAAATCAACAAACGCCATAAAAGTATCTTTGTTTTTCTTGATCCGCCCTTCAAGTATTAATCTTAAAGACAGAATTGCTTCCCTTGTACCGCGATTTTTCCTAAACCCAAACTGATCTTCACTTACTATCTCTTCTACTACCCTTTCCATCCTTCTGTATATTATTGTGGTCAGTAACTTTGAAGCATGTGATGTTAGACTAATGGTGCGATAATTCTCACATTTATCGGCTTGTGCTTTATTTGGAAGGGTGGAGATGATATTTTTATTAAAATCAGGTGGAATTTCTCCTGTTTCATAACTTTTTGATATCAACTTGAATAATCTTTCAATTCCTTCCTCTGCTAGGGATTTAAGAAGTTCTGCAGGGATCTCATCAATTCCAACTGTCTTATTTGCTTTCAAGTCATTCAGAGCTTTATTAAATTCTGTCCTCAAAACAGGATCTCCTAAGTCATCAATGTCGACATCCCCTTCATTTTCCATTACACTATTGTTTAAGTCGTCGAACACATACAGTTTCTCAATGTATTCCTTCCATCGGTTAGCTCTTTCTTCTGAGCTTAATAGAGGTTTCCAATAGGCAGCTTTAATGTTCATACCCCTTTTCTTCATTCCTCCAAAATTCTGTTTGATCTTCCTATATGCAACATCTACTTTATCTACGACCATTTCCTTTTCTACTTCTTCACACTTTTCTTGTAGCCATTTTTCTTTTGCTTTTTTGCATTTCCTGTTTATTTCATTTCTAAGCTGCCTGTATTGCTCTCTTCCTGCTTCAACCTGAGCAGTTTTGTACCTTCTCCTCTGATCCATCAGTTCCAAAATTTCTTCTATGATCCAAGGTTTTCGGGCAGCTTGTTCCCTAAAGGCTAATGTTTCTTTACCAGCTTTTATTATTTAGGTCTTTAATGCATTCCATTCGTCTTCAGTTGATCTCCTTTCAGAGTTACTTCTTAGACTCAAGTCTACCATTTCTGCAAATTTTTCTCTCGTGCTAGATTGTTTCAGTTTATTCACTTCCAGTCTGTTCTGCTTATACTGCTTCCTTATTCGCTTAAATTTCAGCCTGCACTTCATTATTATCAAATTATGGTCAGAGTCTAAGTCTGCTGCTGGGTATGTTTTACAGTCTAGTACTTGATTCCTGAATCTCTGTTTGACCATGATATAATCTAGTTGATATCTGCCTGTATCTCCATGACGTTTCCAGGTTTATATTCTTCTTGCACCGGTTCTGAAACAGTGTGTTTGCCACTCCTAGCTTATATCTTTCACAAAATTATAGGAACCTGCTTCCTTGCTCATTTCTTTCTCCTAGACCAAAACTTCCTACAGTATTCCCTTCTTTTCATTCTCCCACTACTGCTTTCCAATCACCCATGATTATTAGATTTTCCTCCCCTCTAACATATTGGATTAACTCTTCAATTCAGGGTATATATTTTCTATTACTTCATCAACTTCCTGTGACGTTGGCATATACACTTGTACTAACGTGGTT
>JARYHS010001029.1:0-20287 GCA_031002005.1 Vandiemenella viatica
TATGCTTGAATGCGGCCCTGTTCATTCCAACTTGACGTTATCAGTCGCAACATTGAAAGCCAACAGGGATTTACTTACAATAAGCGTCAACCCGCAACAGTAACCATAGTAAAAATGTATCCCAATAAACAACAATAACAAAAAAATACGAGTCCTTACATTTTACACCAACTGCTCAAAATGTCCTCCCTCAACGACACGACAACGCTGAGTTACAGAGGTGTGAAAATTATTAGACTCAATTCTATTTTTTCTTAAAATGAAAACATTTAACAGTTTAGAAGCATTTATTCCCCAAATTTGAATACATTAATACTTTGTGTGCATTAGTCGTGTGTAGTTCGCGAACGAACTAGTTCGGAAGAGCGCTCCCACAGGCGAACTACGTTAACTAGTTCCCAGATCTCTCGCTCCTTAGTTCGTTAGTTCGTTCGATCCTTTCCCGAAGGCCAACTTTTGTTTTAGTTTATTATCTAAAAGGAAACACAGTACCTTGTGGACACATTTCACTGAAGAGACAGATATAAAAATAAAATACAAATAAATTGTTCAACATTAATAATTATTGCAGTAGTCACAAACGGAAATTTAACGTGGAATGTGAAAATAAAATACACTTTGATCCCAATAACAATCAAAAGACAACCATCGATAACCACAACTACCATAACAAACAAGAGAGCGCGTGCAGTAGCGCTAGCAAAGCGAGCGAGCGAGCTGTCTTGGAGGACCTAGTTCGCGAACTAAACAGAGCGCTTCCGGTCGCGAACTAAACAGAGCGCTCCCGGTCGCGAACTATAGAGAGCGGTACCGTTCGCGAACTAACAGAGCGCTCCCGGTCGCGAACTAAAGAGAGCGGTACCGTTCGCGAACTAACAGAGCGCTCCCGGTCGCGAACTATAGAGAGCGGTACCGTTCGCGAACTAAACAGAGCGCTCCCGGTCGCGAACTATAGAGAGCGGTACCGTTCGCGAACTAAACTGAGCGGTACCGTTCGCGAACTAAATTAAGCGCTACCGTTCGCGAACTAGCACCATTCGCCGCTAGGGTTTTCAATATTTTTTCGGTTGATGGTAGGAATTTTTTTAAAAGAATAACCTATAAAAATATGCTACACTTCAAAAATATAATATTTTACGAAAGAGTAGAAAATGATAAAAGGTATGTTTTTACTATCTCATTTTTTAAGCTATATTTCTTGCACATCTTTCATCTTTAATTCTTTTTTGTCTACAGTAAAATTGTCATATGCTTAATCGCTTTCAGTTGTCAAATTAATTTCGAGAAAAAGCTAATTTTTTATTCATGAAATACTTCTCTTACTTTTACCTGGACCCCGCAGGGGCCTGGTACGTAAGTGCCAGGTACGGGTTTTGTGAACCCGCGGTGCCCGAGCTGGAAACTTGTGAGCGCCGCAAGTTTCCCACACCGTAAACTCCTACCATGCTTCAACGACCACCGTAGGGCGTGGCGGTGGAACGTTGTGTGCCTAGGAGAACAGGGATCTTGGCTTCATCGCCCGGATCGCGAGGACGGTAAAAACCTCTATAAAAAAACCCTCAACCTCAAGGTCGGATACGTGCCGAGGAGGTGCATGGGTGAGAGGCAGATCACTCGCTAACGTACAACCTCAGGGGCACCTGCGCACCCCTGTTGTATTAGCGCTTCTTTTTATACTGGTTTAACTCATGGGACCACAATGAAGCCTCACAAGAAAACCAAAAACCCCTGCGGCCCGGGTGTGTCGCAGGTTAATATAAACACACCCAGTTCCAACAAGCGGGTGAGGGTTGAAAGCCCACCTGAATCGGAAAACAGTAACAGGAAGGGTCATTTTATTGATGATGCCTTTATTATAATGGCAAGAAAGGAGGGATCCTTTGAGAAGGTCTCTCCTTTCTATATTCAAAAAGGACTTGAGGGAATAGACCCCGCAGGGGCCTGGTACGCAAGTGCCAGGTACGGGTTTGGCGAACCCGCGGTGCCCGAGCTGGAAACTTGTGAGCGCCGCAAGTTTCCCACACCGTAAACTCCTACCATGCTTCAACGACCACCGTAGGGCGTGGCGGTGGAACGTTGTGTGCCTAGGAGAACGGGGATCTTGGCTTCATCGCCCGGATCGCGAGGACGGTACAAACCTCTATAAAAAACCCCTAAACCTCAAGGTCGGATACGTGCTGAGGAGGTGCATGGGTGAGAGGCAGATCACTCGCTAACGTACAACCTCAGGGGCACCTGCGCACCCCTGTTGTATTAGCGCTTCTTTTCAAAATGGTTTAACTCGTGGGACCAAAATGAAGCCTCACAAAAAAACCACAGACCCCTGCGGCCCGGGTGTGTCGCAGGCAAATAAAAATACACCCAATACGAAGAAGCGGGCAAGGGTTGATAGCCCCCCCGCCTCTGAGGGACACCGTAACGGGAAAGAATGTTCGATTTCGAACGCTTTCGTTATCATGCAGAGGGTGGAGGGGACATTTGAAAAAGTGTCCCCGTTTTATATTAATAAGGGTTTAGAAGGGTTAGTTGGCAACCTGAAATCAATTTAAAAGCTGAGGAATGGGACGCTGCTGCTGGAAACATCCACCAGTAGGCAGGCTTCCCAGCTCCTTAACTGCGAGAAGCTCGGGGAGTTCGCCGTTAAAAGCGAACTCCACAAATCCTTGAATCGATCAAAAGGCGTAGTGACCTGCCGGGATATTATGAATTTAGCAACTGAGGAACTGGTTAAGGAGTGGGAAGATCAGCAAGTGGTCGAGGTGCGTCAGATTACACGGAGGGTAAATGGCAGTCTTGAAAAGACTGCCACCTTCGTCCTGACGTTTGACACTCCAGTGTTGCCCAAGTGTATAAAAGCTGGCTACATCAACCTGAACGTCCATCCGTATGTTCCGGACTCAATGCGCTGCTTCCAGTGCCAGAGGTTCGGACATACGACGGCGTCATGCAAGGGCAACCCCACCTGTGGTAGATGCGGCAAGGGGGCACATGAGCCGGGTGTCAGTTGCACGCTCCCGCAGGTGTGCGTCAACTGCTCTGGGTCGCACCCTGCCTGGAGTAGAGAGTTTCAAGTGTATCTTGAGGAGCGCAAGATACAGGAGTTGAAGACCAAAGAGCGGATACCTTATGTAGAGGCAAAGAAGAAGGCGAAAGCGCTCGCCGCTCCAATTTTTGGAACAAGCTTTGCCAAGATGGTCTCGACTCCCGTCAGGAAAGAAAGTGTTGCTACGCAGACATCCTTTGCAGACATGGGCACAAGCACAGTGTGCTCATGTCAATGCAAGTGTGGTGCAAAATCCACGAAGGTCATCACACCAAAGACCGCGGATGTCGCTAGCAACACTTCTGCAGCCTCGACAAATCCAGCAGTAGTAACAAAGACCCCACCAGCAGTCAAGTTAATAGCACCTCCTATTCCACCGCGTGCTATTGAAATGGTAGCGATACCATTAGCTAGCGGTGGAAATAGAGGTGACCAGAAGATCAGAGGTCCCAAGTTTCGACAGACTGATCCGACCCAGTTTGTCCAGTCCCCTTCTTCGTCCCCTCCCAGACTGTCAATCAGTAGGGAGAGTAAGGGGAAGAAGAAGAAGAAGAAGAAGAAGAAAAAGAACGACGAGGAATTTGAGGAGTCCTCTGGGTCGGAGATGGTCTGTCTACGTCCGGGCATGAAGAAACGGAAATGCTGGTGGACGAGTCTTGGTCCCGTTCCTCAGCAGGAAATGACTGAAGACCCACCCGAACCGGAGCGGGTGAGGTTAAATAGGTAAGGATGGCTCCAATACTTCAGTGGAACATCAATGGATTTACAGCTCACAAAGAGGAGTTACACCTCTTAGCACGGTCTGATCCTTTGTGTCTCTGTCTGCAAGAGACACATTTCAGACCATCACACCAACCTGTGCTAAGAGGATATGATGTGTACCGTAAGGACGATAACCGAGTGTGATCGAGCGAAGGGCGGAGTGGCCGTGTTTGTTAGGAACACTGTCCACTCCGAACCTGTTGCTCTCACCTCTCATCTACAAGGCAGTAGCGGTGAAAATACACGGTCCTATCCAACTGACCCATATGCTCTATCTATCTGCCACCCAGTTTGTCCGTCGACTACGACGACCTGGTTGGCATTACACGACAACTCACTCGGCCCTTTCTCCCTTTTGGGAGATTTTAACGCCCACAGTGCGGTGTGGGGGTTCCACCACCGACTGCCCCATGGGCCGAGTGTTGGTAGATTGATAGAGCAGGAGGAAATTTGTATCCTAAATACAGGGCAAATGACTCATTTCACCGCTGCTACCGGTACGTCCTCTGCCATCGACCTTTCTTTGTGTTCTCCTTCAATTGCGGACTCCGTGCAGTGGGAAGTGGACCGCGACCTTCACGGAAGCGACCACTTCCCCCATATGGATGCACTTAGGTCCGAGATTAGAGGAGCGAACGCCCGGCGCAATGGGTCGTCTGTAAAGCGGACTGGCAGCTTTTCTGCCGTTCTGTTGTCCTGGAACCACGTGACAACATAGAGGAGAAGGTGAGTCACTTAGCAGAAGTGATTCACCAGGCTGCTGACGTTTCTATGCCCAAAAGCTCCGGAACGCTGCGAAGGACGCCTGTGCCCTGGTGGAACGACGGATGTCGTTCCGCTATTCAGGAAACGCCGACGGGCGTTGCGTCGATTTAGGTTGTGCTCAACATTCCGACAACCTGGCAGCGTTCCGTATTGCAAGAGCTAAGGCGCGTCGGGTGATAAAGGAGAGTAAGAAACCGGTCACTGGCAGAACTTTGTGAGCTCAATTAACCGTTCCACTACGTCCATCAAAAGTATGGGAGAGTCCATCCGCCGCATATCCGGAAGGTACTCCCGCCCACCAGTGTCTGGATTACTGGATCCAGGGATGTATAGGTACCGACGAACGAAGCATAGCGCAGCTGATGGCAGAAAATTTTGCTGTCATCAACTTCTTCTATCAATTTGCCTCAGCGCGACCAGCAGCGAAGAGCTGCTGCGGAAAGGCGCAAGCTTTGCTTCGATTCGTCGGACTCTGAGACCTATATACCCCATTTTCACTTTGGGAGCTCGAATCAGCGCTAAATAGCGTTAAAGATACTGCTCCAGGGCCCGGATCAGATCCAGTACCAGATGCTGAGGCATCTTAGTAAAGATGCTAAAGAGTACCTTCTGGATATTTTTAATGATTATGGACGGTGGACACTTCCCCGACTCGTGGAAAGAAGCAACGATAATCCTATTTTAAAACCTGGAAAGGACAAATTGTTCGCCAGGTAGCTATCGTAGTATTGCCTTGACAAGCTGCGTGGGGAAGACACTGGAGAGGATGGTGAATCGCCGCCTCGTCTGGTGTCTTGAATCCCGAAATCTGCTGAGCCGCTTTCAGTGTGGATTCAGGAAGTCCGTTCCACCATGGACAACCTGATCCTGCTGGAGGCGGCCATACAGGATGCATTTATCCGCAGCCAACATCTTGATTGGAGTGTTTTTTCGATATTGAGAAGGCCTACGATACTACCTGGCGGCATGGTATTTTAAAACAATGCATGAATGGGGATTTAGGGGAAACCTGCCCCGTTTTTTAAAATCATTTTTATCAAAATCGTTGCTTCCGGTACCGAGTCGGTAGTGAAGTGTCAGATCTTTTATACAGGAAAATGGTGTCTCAAGGTTCAGTTTTAAGTGTGACCCTTTTTTGCAATTGCAATAAATAGCATTGCAGCCATAATAAGGAGTCCTATAGGTACTCTTATATGTGGATGATTTTTTAATTTTTATTGCTTCGTCCAGCCTGAGGAGCGCAGAGCGGCAGCTGCAACTCACGTTGAACAGGCTGGATGAATGGTCAGTACACACCGGTTTTCGGTTCTCTGCCGAGAAAACCCGGTGTGTACTTTTTACTCGTAGCAGAAGACTTTTACCAGAGCCCCACCTTACCTTGAGGAACACCGTTTTAAGTTTTACTGATACTGTTCGGTTTCTGGGCCTCATTTTAGACACAAGGCTCAACTGGCTTGCGCACCTGAAAGATGTGAAAGCAGGGCCTTGAAAGCCCTTAATCTTTTAAAATGTCTATGTGGCAGGTCGTGGGGCGCTGATCGCTCCTAGCCTGCTGCAATTTTATAGAGCCTTTGTACGGTCGCGTCTCGAATATGGTTGCATCGTATACGGTTCGGCACGGGACAGTTATCTTCGTATACTGGATAGTGTCCACCATACAGGAATCCGGCTCGCCACGGGTGCTTATCGCACTAGCCCGATTCCGAGCATTTGTGCCGAGTCTGGCGAGCCGCCGCTTTCTATCCGGCGGCATCTCTTCATGGTGCGACACTATATACATATTGCCTTAACACCTGGTAGTCCCGTGCACGACGTAGTGATGCGACCAAAATTTGAACAGCTATACGCTAATCGCAGCAGAGCGACCAAACCATTCAGCCACCGTACAAAGGCTATTTTAGAAGAATACGGATGTGAGCTGCCCGTTTTTTATCACCAGGGATGGAGTAAATCTCCTCCCTGGCTTTTAGAGAGGCCCAGAACGATTTTAGACCTGTCGCGGTACAACAAATCGTTTACCGCTGACAGGGTATTTCTAGGTATTTTTACGGATGTTTTGAATCACCATCGCGATTTTACCCCGGTGTATACGGATGGGTCTAAGCAGGCTAACGGAGTAGGTTGCTCCGTAGTGTTCCCTCGAGCGACTTATAGATACAAGCTGGATAGCAGGTGCAGCGTTTACACTGCGGAGTGCTATGCCCTGCTAAAGTCGCTCCAGCATATGAAGGTATGCCGCGACATGAAGTATATCATATGCTGTGATTCCCTCAGCTGTATTCAGGCGTTAGCAACCATGTACCCAGCAGACCGTTTAGTCCAGGACATCCAGGACGCCCTCCTTTCCCTCCAGTCACGTGGAAAGGAGGTTTTATTCTGCTGGGTACCCGGTCATGTGGGAATCAGGGGGAACGAGGCAGCTGATGCAGCTGCCAAGTTAGCCTGCAACAAGGTCGAAAACGACTTTGCTCCGGTCCCGAAGTCAGACCTTGCCTCGGTAGCGAAGAGAATTGTTTTTGAGGTATGGCAGAGGCAGTGGCTGGAAGTAGAGCATAATAAGCTCCGGCTGGTCAAACCGACCGTTCAGCCGTGGAGCAGCTCCTTCCAGCGGGCGAGGAGGGGATGAGGTTCTCCTTACTCGCCTCCGTATAGGGCACTGTCCTCTGACTCATAGTTTTCTTCTGCGCCGAGAGGACCCTCCGGAATGCGATGCTTGTGGCGTACCTTTGACGGTGCGCCACATTTTAACTGACTGTGTATTACTTTTAGACTTGAGGGCAGACGTTGGATTGGCCAACGATCTGTCCCTCATTTTAAACAATGAGACCAGCAATGTGGCGAATGTTTTAAAATTTTGTGTGTTTGGCCGGTCTAGCGCCTAAAATTTTAGGCAGATCGGCCTAGTTATAAACTGGATGGGTGGCCTTTTACAGCCACCCATTCATGAGCATTGTTATTATTTTGTTATATTGTTATGATTCATGTCTCGCTGGCCACTATACAGCTAGCGAGACTTGTAATGTTTTTAATTCTCTATTTAAAAATTTCTTGGGCCCCTTACAGCCATTCCAGTTTTTGGTCAGGTTTAAAGTACCAGTGGCTTCTTTAAAGCCACGCCTAATTTTATGATCTATTTTTATTTGCTGTCTGTATGGCCGACCCCTTTACAGTCGACCATGCAGACAGTATTTTAGAACTTTCTTAAGCCACAGTTTTAGCTGGTAATTGTTAGGGCGCTAATGACCCGCTGTCGACGCCGCCCTAAACAACAACAACAACAACAACAACAACATTGAGTTTAAATTTTTGTTTTATTCCTATGATCTTTCCTGGGCGGTATGGGAAAACAGCTAGTTCTGCTTGAAATGTACTCTCATGTTCTTCAGGCAGCTCCACTAGAACTTTACCACTGTGCTCTTTGGCCTAAGTCTTGACACCTCGTTGGGTTGATGGTCACAGACCAAAGGTTAAAAATGGATTCAAGTTCTAACTATGTGAAGGAAGGCAAAACCAACAATCAAACCAATTAATTTATTGCCCTCGAAGACTGTATAATACAGTGGATTCCAATCGTTGCCGATTAATCTAATGTCCCAATACGGTAGTTAGTGGTTCTGTGAGTGCAGACTGGAATAGTTAACTATCGGGCAGATGAGGTGAATTGGAGGGTAGCAGGTGTTTAATAGGTGGCTATTCTAACTATACCTACTGTGTTCTGTGACAGGCCAACAGTAAAAGATACTTGGCATGCCCCCTTGGACTGAACTATAAAGGGCTGACTCCATGCTGAGCGAATTCCTACAAGTGCTGCACTCAGCGGGACAGTGATCGGCGATTACCAATACCTGAGAGCTGAATAATCCTGTAATTCTTCAAATTGTAATGGTCTTCACATTCATTTTAATTGGGGAAACCGAGATAAAATATGTAAGATCGAATACTCTAGCTTCCAGCAGCATCCAAACTTCACACTCCTGGTTCAAGATTCTAATCATCTGATCTCATCCACCTGCAACCTGAGTGTGGACATAATTGAAATAGTTTTTAAAAAAGAAAAAAGAACATAATATTTAGCATCTTGAGCAAGGATGAAAATTAATAATATATAATCTCGGAGAAAAGCAAGACGACATAGGTGCTATGGAATATATACTCAAAAGATGTTGGTTATCGGCGTAGAAACGTAGATCGGATGCTTGTGATTATCATTGCCTAAAATAACATGCATCTTCAGAGATTACCCAGTTTTGATGTAATCCCTAGTGGACTGAAATAATATATAATAAACTGAAACTGTTTGGATCGAAAGAACTGAATTCTTTATAATTATAACTACTTCACAAATCAGCGGACAGCATCACATGGTGATCGGTGTACTTGATTCGGCAATGAAAAAAGAGTATTCATGAAAGCTACTAATCTACGGAAGAAGACAAAATATTTAACAGTTGCAGTGAAATTATGACAGTGCCATTAGCAGAGTTGCAGAAATCTATCAGTTTACAGTGCTGCAGATTACAGCTACAACTGTTACAATTCCTGTCATCCCTGGCTGTTGGAGCATATCTTCGATGAACATCAGAGACAATACAAGACGAACATCAGGTAGTGGACAGCAGACACGAAGACAGCTACGCTATGACCTTTGGAGTAAACATCTGTCTGCGGTTGGCAAAATTTGTTTACAAACATTTAAGTTAAGTATACTTTTATCAGGCTTTATCAGTGCATCATCTTGTCACAAATGACTATAAACTCACTTCCAAAAGAGATACCTAGTAGTTAATTGCATGATTACAAACTTATCAATTCGAAAAATTAACTTTATGCAAATGAAGTTTGGAGTTGCGTAGAACCTTTTGAATCGTTTCTTTTCTTGTTTGTTTGGTATGTTTTATCATCTTGAACTTTGACTTATTCACAGAGTAGTATTGATCAAATGGTGTGGAGTTCTCCTACTAACCTTGTAATTTGCTGACTATTATGTTGTCATAATTACAAGGATTACTTATTTATTTTTCTTCGCGTGAACTTTTATCGTGTTTTAAATACTAATCTAATCGTCTTTCTGCTTCTTCAGCATGGAGCGATGTAACCGATTAAGTGGTGAATTATCGCAAGTACAGGGGGTTGTCTCAAATGCAGAATCAAATGTTCCTTCTAACATGTCAGATATCAACCTTCCCACCAACTGCATTATGCTGAATAGTCCGGATAGGGATTCTTTGGACGTGACTCATTTTTTTACATCCACTCCTGGAGAGGATTTACTTGGGTATTCAAATCAATCACAGCCCAATGAAAAGATTGAACAAACACCCTGTACCAGGACACATACCACCATACCTTCCAGTAATGAGCTAATTGTCTTATTGATTGTTTAAAGACAGTCACACATCACAAATTTTGGATATAAAAAAACACATTTGAGGAACAATTAAATAATAAACTTTCATTCCAACCTCAAGTTATCGTACCGAGTGTGGTGGTGTAACTGTTAGCGTTTTGACCTCTCAAACAGTTAGCGTTCTGGCCTCGCATTCGGGAAGATGGCGGTTTGAATCCCTGTCCAGGCATCCAGATTTGGGTTTTCCATGGTTTCCCAAATCACTCCAGGCAAATGCCGGGATGCTTCCTTCAGAAGGCCATGGCCGAATTCCTTCCCATTCCTTGCCCCCCATCCTTTCCCGGTCTCTAAAGACCTCGCTGTTAAGAGACGTTAAGCAGTTAAAAAAACAAGTTATTGTACAAGGCATCTCAAAAAGTATTACAAATAAGATGGTCTCACAACATTTCTACCATTGATAACAACGTTAACACACACATTTCCCTGTGGGATGATGTCCACCCAGAAATACAACAGGAAATTAATTCAGGTATACAGAAAGTCTCTAACACATACAGTGAACAAATTAGGGATCTCAGGAGACTTTGCAAATACAAACACAATAAATTAAGTGTGAATTTCAGAGTGTGCAAACTGAACTAACTGTTACCGTACAAGACATAGCAGCAGATAGTACACCAATGCAAATTACAATTGACACTAAGGACTCTGTTTTGCCACTACCAATTAGTATATATAATACAACCACGTCTTCATCACTCAATACTAGCTACATACCAGAAAATGATTCTTCTGAACCATCCAATAATGATCTTGTTGAATTATTCTAGGAGATTGCCAATAAGTGTAATGGTTATCAAGAAAGTGAAAATTTGGAGGTTTTTCTGAAAGAATGTGATCAAGTTTTGACCACTATGCGTTTTCATGACAGTATAATGGATGTTGTGGAAATACAAAAACCAAACCCCACCCCTATAGTTTCTCACATACGAATGACAGCAGTGAAACTAACTGATAATTGGTCTAACATGCACATTACCACCATGTGATGTGAAACAGATGCAGGCCAAATTGGCACAGCAGAAACTGCATAGTAAAAAAGAAGAATTGTATAAGGAACCATGAACGAACTTCCTGAGAAGGAAGAAAGTAAAGCAGAAAACAATGTTTTCCTCACAAACCTGCTTTCTGACAAAGAAAAAATTAAAGCAGAAAACAATGATTTCCTTACAAACATGCTTTCTGAAAAAGAAGAAAGTGAGAAAGAAAACCAATGATTTACTCACAAAACCAATACTTTAAGAGGAAAAAAAAGTTAAGTTTAAAAGCCAAAGGTTAACAAAACAAGCTGCAGAGAATACCAACAGCTTTAGAAATTATATTACCAGGACAAAAGAAGAAGAGTTGATATTAGTAGCAAGAAAGATAGCAATAACTGAAGACATGAGAATGAAGAAGACATTGAGATAACATTAGCAGAGCAAGAAGTGGAATATTCACTGATCAAAGAGATACAGAATGATTTTTACAAAGATAGATATGGAATTAATGAAAAGGAAATGAAGTCTATAGCAATACACAAGAAGATAGTGCTGCAAATGATATTGATCATAATGCAAAATCAGCTGAAAGAAATAAATTTTGCTAAGTGATGAAAATGGCTGTTTTATAATTGGAAGAGTAGAAAATAAAATTAATTAATTTTTAACAAAATGAAAATAAGGGAAATAGCTCTGTTAGCTTAGAGAAGTGGACACAGATCTTTGACTGTCGAAAAAGATGCGAAAAGTAATGATAAAAAGGAATGTTGGATGTACTTGCTTAAAAGTAGACACTATTTACTCTGAAATATTGAGGACTCGTTATAATATCGTGATTGCTATGAGTATGAAGGCAAGGTTATGTGAACTATGTCCTATTGAAAAGGAAGGGAACAGTCAAGTTAGATAAATATTTACAAGGATTGTATTAATATTTTTAATAGTTATTGTTAAAAAACCACTTCTTATAAAACGAAGTAAAAGATGTCAAATAATATTCCCAATATTTATTCTTGGAGCACCTTTCAGACACAAGGGAATGAAGAATGTAAAACTATAATAATCTTTAGGTCCAGGTACCTTTTTCCTTACGGAGTAACTACTTCCAAGTATCTAATCTATTGTTACTTACATCCACAAATATGGGTGAAAGGAACAGTACCAATGTCATATTAATAGGAAAATAATTAATAATTTTTATTTATGCCCAGAAAGCTTGCCAGTTTTGTTACCTGATCAATACTTTAAAAGAAATGAAACTACTTAGACCAGAAAGTGTAGCTTTAACTTGGAAAGATTTTGGTCAGTTACATTTTATTGATGTCATAGTAATGTGATGTCAAGCTAGAATTTTGTTAATTGCTGTATGTATGTTTGCATTATGAAATATTTCAAGACACTACCACGACAAGACTTGCATTTGTGTGTATTTTCTGAAATGTTTTTTAGTTTGTTCTGTTATGTTGTTAGTATTAAGTAGATAATGTGTCTTGTAAAAATCCTACTAGGAAAGAGAGAAATGGGGATCATGAGATTCAAGGTTTGTTCTATAAGTTTACCAGTGTCCTCATTTAAAAAAATCCATGGTAAACTTAAAGAGGCATGTGACATAACGGAAATATTTTTTTTTTAAATAAAAAAAGAACATAATATTTAGCTCGTTGGGCAAGGATGAAAATTAATAATATATACTCTTAGAGAAAGGCAAGACGACATAGGTTTGCTATGGAAATGTATACTCAAGAGATGTTGGCTATTGGGGTAGAAGTGAAGATCGGGTGCTTGTGATTATCATTGTCTAAAAGAACCTGCGTCTTCGGAGATTACCTAGTTTCAATGTAATCCCTAGTGGATTGAAATAATATACAATAAACTGAAACTGTTTCAATCAAAAGAACTGAATTCTTTATAATTATAACTACTTCACAAATCATCGGTAGCATCACATGAGGGCAGAGATTGGACCCTCAAAATATTCTGGGAGTGCAATATTTTTGCACTGCTGGAAACTCAATAATTTATCAGAAGAGAACATATCTTAATAAGTAATTCAATTTTATAACTAGAGAGAAACAAAATTGATATTACCTGTAACACTAGGTATATGTGCCAGAGACAAAACTTTTAAGATTTTTTCTGTCAGTGTTTATATTTTAACACATTGCTTTAAATGTAAGTGCTAATAGTAATGATTCTTTGTATTGA
The DNA here is from genome assembly GCA_031002005.1 of Vandiemenella viatica. Classification (NCBI taxonomy): domain Eukaryota; kingdom Metazoa; phylum Arthropoda; class Insecta; order Orthoptera; family Morabidae; genus Vandiemenella; species Vandiemenella viatica. The sequence goes on from JARYHS010001029.1 coordinate 13,163, forward strand.
TATTCTTTTTTAAGAACTACACTATTTTCATAATAATGTTCTCTAAACTCTAAAAATTAATTTCGCATTTACATTATTTCTCATAATCATTAATTACATCTTTCACCTAAAAGTTTTTTAATTTTTTAGTTACATTACAAAGTTAAAGATTTTCTCATAATATTTTCCTAGCAAGCTCAAATTATGATTGGGAACCATACATTTCTGTTGTTGTATTATTGTAAATTAAATCTACCTTGTGGAAGAGGAAGTGGTCACAATAATAACCCTAAAATCATTGAATGTTTGGGTATTTGAAAGGCATTCCTGGATTATACTTATGACACAGTAACATTCAGAGTAAAACTAATAATAAGTTTTGCTATACGTGTAATAGCTTTTGCTGCTTTTATAAATGATAATGAATAGAAGTACACTAGAATTGATGTTACCACAAATACTAAAATGCGATGTAAAACCCAAAGTGATTATATGAATCATGGTACCCTTGTGGTGGTGTTGAAAATAGTGTCATTCTGAAGATTAGGGCATCTCCCATTCTGTTTATGCTGTCATATACCAGCATTAATTTTTGGTGGTATTGTATAATATGTCATGATTAAAGTGTGGCACATACAATCTTTTTCTGTTAATGCCACATGGATTTAATGTATAAATATGCTACTTCTATTGATAGCAACAGGCCTAACATTTGTGTGAGTGGAGACTTCCCCACTGTATTGCAATGTAATCTTCACGTTCAACTTCAGATGTATATAGCTGAATGTTGCCACCTAGACTGGCTTAGCAGAAGTCATTAATTTAACAATAGTAACTAGGTGAAAAGTAGATCCTGTCGACTGATGCTTGCGGAACCAACTAATCCGTGCACACCAGAAACTTGATGAAGAGCAGACCCCATCTGCTGATGGTTGCTATGCCACCCAATCAGCGCATGGAAGAACTGAAATACTCACTCCGTCAACCGACAGTATTGATGTTATGGCCTGTGTATAATATATCAGATAGCCAACAACATCCCCTCTACTGATCCTTGCAGAGCTGACCATTCCATGAATACCAAAAACTTGGCTGGATATGCTGGCGACTTAATCTATGGCGTCATTTGCATCCTTTACTCTTTGTTCTTGTTGGAGGTCCCTAATAATTGGCCTCCAGGCTTTGCTCAGGTAGTGCCTACCATTCCTGTTGATGTCTTCATTTAGCTGTATTTTCAGTGACTCACTAATGACCGAGTCCCAGAAGGAAGAGGCCAGCACCACCGTTTTATCAAATTCTATCCTGTGCTCTTCGTCTAAAGCACACTCGGCTTATCATAGAATTTTTCAGTTGCATCAGCCTTGTGGCTTGTTTAGGCTTGGTAAGATTGCCCTTCAGTCATTCTGATGCTCGGACCAATGTAAACTTTGCTGCATTCACACAGTATGGAATAAAATCGCAGGAATTCTTAAGCCTAAGGGTGCGTTTATGTTGGAGCGGCGATAAACGATGAGAGCGACGATAAAGCGGCTACAAAAGCAGAGCTCAATAATGGTGTTTATATTGGAGCTTCGATAGTAGCGTAGACCTGTGCAAGTCAAGTGACGATAGGACTGAGTAAAGTTTAAAAAATGTGTGATTGTGAAGAAGAAATACTTTTATCTTCAAGTGCTATAAAATATTACATTACCAAATGTACGCTAGAAAAGTGCAAATTTCCCTGCTCACCCCATTAATAGGCAAAGATGTATTTTCGGAGAATTTCATCACCTTATAAAGAATTAAGGCAACATCCAACAAAATTTGTGGAATATATGAGAATGGAAATAGAAAACCTTTGATTACAATTTGCTACATATATCTCAGAGGACTTCAGAAAAAGATGGTGCAGCTGTCATGCAAGACCAATTTACATGAGGAGTGGTTAATGATTACAATCAGGTAAAAAAGTGCACATAATTTTACTTTTAAAAAAGTTTTTTTATTTGTGAAAGATTTAAATTAGTATCCGCATTATCATAGAAATTTCTTGTGGTTTTCATTTATGTATTGACTAGATGTAGTTGTCCATAATCATTAATAGTTCTGATAGCTGAACAAGTGCTCTGGCTAGATTTTAAAAATTCTTGAGTTAATTTCATAACTCTCATCCGTATTGCAGTTTATCACATCCAGAAAATGTCCTAACATGTGGCAATAAACTTTAAAAAAATTTTTAAATCTTCATCTTCCTTTGTATTCTTCTTTTCTTGCAAATATTGCATTTTCTCTTCCTCTAATTCTAATAATGCCTGACCTATTTCATTTTTTTCGGACGTTTTGCAGCTGAGCTACACGCACCAGCTGAAGATGTGTTGTGCTTATCATAGAGTCTGAATAATCAGGTGGAGATTCCAATAATGTCTTCTTACATTGTCAGACATGGTGGCTCTCATTGTCCTCATAACTATGATGTGTCCTTTTTAATGGCTCGTCAAAACTGAAGTTTACTGGAAATTTCCCTCGTATTTTCTTGCAATAAATTGGTCTTTTAAAAACAAAAGACCTTTGAAATATTTCCATTCTCCTTTGTAATCATTTAATTTGATATCACCGGAATTTATGTTTAGGAATAGATGCAATGTAGTCCTAAATTTGTCGCATCAACTTTTCAATTGTTCCTTATGGTAGCTCCTAAAAAATAAACAGATATCATCGATAAAACTAAATTGGAAATTTAAAGAAAATCATAAAAAAATAAAATGTTTTTACTAAACATAGGATTGTAACGAATCAGCTTGAACTAAATATTCATATTTCATATTCCAGGTATCTGTCAACCAGCCAATCATTTGGAAGTCTAGCGTTTCTTTTCGTATGGGAGTTGCAACAGTCTCAAAAATTGTAAGAGAAATAATTAAGATTTATATGGAAATGCTTCAACCACCTCACATGAAAATTCCAGACGAACAGGATTTCAGAAAAATAGCAGAAGGACTACAACAATATTTGGAATTTTTCGAACTGTATCGGCGGAAACACGTCAGAGTTATTTGTCCTGAACACACTGGCTCGATGTTTTATAATTACAAGAATTTTTTTTCTATTGTTCTGCAAGGATTGGTTGACGCTAATTACAAATTTATTAACATCGACATGGGAGGTTATGGCAAACAGAGTGACGGTGGAACATTTAGACCTTCAGCTTTGTATATGTATTTATCAGATGGAAGACTGAATATTCCAAATGCATCTCCTTTACCAATTCTGAAATAACTGCACCTTATGTTTTATAGGTGATGAAGTGTACCCTCTTTTAACTAATTTATTAAAGCCTTATGGAAGACAAAATTTAGACACAGGACAAAGAATATTTCAATGCTAGATTGTCAAGAGCACGAAGAACTGTCGAATGTGCCTTTGGCATAATTTATTCTAAATGGAGAATTTTATCAACATCAATAGAAACTTCTGTAGACGTAGCTGACGATATTGTTAAAGCCATTTGCTTGCTTCATATATTATTATTGACAGAGAAGGCATTGAACATAACCTTAAAGAAACAAGCACTTCAAATCATAGAAATTTGACATCAAGTAATATTGGAAGAACTAACCAGAGCAACTTATTTAAAATCTATTTTTGTCACAATCCCAATTAAATGATTAGGAATATTGTATGTAGATTTTATGCTGTTATTTCGATATTTTTAATTTGAATTAATTTTAATAGAAAAATAAATATTCTTTCATTGAATTATGAATTGCTTTTCACTGGTTATGTTAATATGTTACCTTTGTTAACTTTAATCTTAAATTTATAATTTACACAGATTTTAGGAAAATTATACTAATTATAAAACATTTTTACTTACTTGTTGAATCGCATTCGGCAGCCACTTCATCCCACAATTTGTCCAAAACGAATCTGTTGTGGTGATTTTTGTCCTTTTGGTCCCACAAAGGGGGCCTACTGAAAATTTCACCAATCAAACGGTCGATGTCCATCATCGATAAGAGCGAAGAAAATGCTTACAGCGATTAGCTTCGCTTGCTCTGCTCTGCTACTACGCGATGGTCGCCGTGCTGCTCCAAAAAACACTTCCATTCTTAACAATGTGCCTTTTCTTCGCTTTGCTAGTATCACCGCTCTCATCGTTTATCGCAGCTCCAACATAAACACACCCTTTTACTAAATGCATCATATCACGTATCTTGGTGGGTGGCGAGAACATACTTTTTTACCATACCACACCAGGAGTTTTCCCGATGTAGTCCTGACATATGGAAGCAAATCAAGATTTTTTGGTGGTTCATCTTGCTCAGTTGGTGGTCTTGGTGGCTTCTGAATAAAGGCACACACTTTCTGTTGCTGAGAGTAGCCATTCTGTTCAAAGACGGTCCTTAGATGTTTCAGTTTCAATGGCAGGCTCTTTCAATTAGGATGTCACACAGCAAAAGTATCATTGACGTGGAAGCAGGAGTGTTTGAGGGTGTCACTCTCTAGAGCCCTCCATTGAAAATCCTCCAGGTAGAGGTTAGTTTCTACTGGAGAGAGCGAGACCCTATAGCCACTCCATCCGATTGTTCGTATTAAATGGTCAACACTCTGGCCTTGCATTCGGAAGTACGTGGGCTCGATTCCCTGTCTGGGCATCCAGATTTGAGTTTTCCATAGTTTCCACATATCTCTCCAGGTGAATGCTGGGATGCTTCCTACAGAAGTCCATGGCTGAATTCCTCCCAATTCCTTGTGCCCCATCATGTCCCACCTCTAATTACTTAAAAGTTGATGAGGCGTAAAGCCATAATGGGGAAAAAAATGTTTGTAGCACGTGCTCAAAGAGGTCTGTAGTACTCGGCTCAAAATGACGGCATATCAAGTCAAAATTGTCCTTTAGTGGCACATGGTCAAAGAGAAATACAATGTCAAAACTAACCAGAGTATCAGTATCTGAAACTGTTAAAGGCTGGATAGTTTTCACAAATTCAGTCAAGTTCTTGATGTGATGGGAGCAATGACCCACAAAGAGCATAAGAAAATGTGTCGTATACTTGGGAAGCTATTAAGTTGGTGACCCAATAACACTGACTATATGACAAAAAGACACAGCCTGCTTGTGGACCTTGGTCAAACCATATAGTCTCTGTGGTCTCGTGGCTCATGGCGTAATTCTCTCGATCACCTCTTCTGGTTGTTTGGCCCTTTTGACAATAGCCATCATTGTCTTCACAACTTTTTTGTAGGGTCAGCATCGAGTGGTATGTAAGAAGTGTCATCAAGGGTTTGCTTTTTGTCAAGTTTCTGCTGTGCATTGATTGGCTGGTTCTGCAAGCATCAATAGACTGGGTCTACTTTTTTCCAAGCTGCTATTTTTCAAATTAACGACTTCTGCTAATCCAGATTAGGTGGTGAGATCCAGTTAACAACATCCTAAGCTGCATAGCACCTGTTGAAGACAGCAAGAGCCAGCTGTCAAAATGTTGTGTTGATATCACACCATCCAGCTGAACTCTTGTGATGATTACAAGGCTTAACACTTAAAATTTCTTATGTTTGGCTAAAACCTTACTAGCAATTTTGACGTTGAGATCCCAGCATGTTAAAAAATAACAGCATGTGGTAATAATGTCACATATTCTTTTATTTACAGTAATAGATGTTATTTAAAGAAATCTTTATTACTGCTATTATTATTATTATTATTTTCCAGCAGGGGTGGAAAATTCCTTTTTGTTTTGGGTACCGTGACATTGGTCTCTGGTGCAACTGTTGCATATGCCAAGAATGATCCAGAATTCCGGAAGTGGTTGGCTAAAAATGTTCCATATTCAGATGAATTTATTAAAGTTGTACTTCAGGAAGAGAAACCGTTTTATGATTCAATAAATGACTACCTTAGTGGAATCAGAACCCAGTAAGTAATGAATGCTTTGAAAACTAATTGCTAATGAAGTGACTAATGAATATAGGTAAACCTGTAAGCTAAGTTTTTAATTACTTTGACTAATGTATTATTGTTTAGTTGTATTAACCCTTTCCTACCGGCTATTGGAAATAAATGGAAATTTATAATTTCAATTATATATTTGTATAAAGCTACTTGAAATTAAACACACATATTTTTTTCAAATTTTGTTTTTGAACTCTTAAGTGCTATTTACTAAGCCGGTACTTATAAGTACCGTCAGGGACTTTGTGTATCACAGGATGTACAGAAATAGCAATTGAAATCAATTATGTTCATATTGGTATGAAATGTTTGCCTCATGATATTTTAAAAAAAAAAAAAAAAAAAAAAAAAAAAAAAAAAAAAAAAAACAATTCTTTTTGCTCATTCAGACACAAAAGACATTGCAGTGCAACATTTGGAATGATGTTTTGACTGTATTTTCTTCATTCTACATACTTCACATCTTCATCTGATTTTTACAATTTAGGGACACTGTTTACCTCTGTTTCCCAATCTTACATCTCTCATTGTGGAATAATATGACTTGTGTTGTTAGAATGGATGAGGGCTTGGTGAAATATATATAGATGACCTTTTCTTCTTGCCAATATCCTTCATAGTCATCATACCTTGTGCAAAGGATCTTCTAAAAAAATTTACAGATTTTTTCAAATATCGGACCATTTATGTTATAGGCATTGACAAATAAAACACCCAGAATTCCCAAAAACAATCTTTACCATGATTTCGGTAATCTTCTGCCAGCATTGCACAAAGTCATCAGCTGATCAGCAGTATCAACCCCACACATGAAGGTATTGTAGTCCTTGACGACTCCTGAGTCCTGAGCATGAAATTGTCGACTTCAATCCATCTTTTTCTTGGCATGTAACTAGTGGTGTAACAACAGGGTGGCAGGATGGGCAAATATCAATGGGACCTACTGCCGGAGGTGGCCCCCGATGACCGGCCGGAGAGGCCCTCTGGTCCAAGATCCACCAGGTCACCAATCCAACCCGAGAGAGGGTCCATCTGTTGAAGTTGCCATTGACCCCAACCAGTGTAGTGGAGTTTCACCACTGCCATGAAAATTTGATACTAAATGTATGATCTTTTTATCCTTCCATTTCCAGTAGCAAATACCTAGGTTTGTAAATTCATTGTCACAATCTCCTCTTTTTAGTTTTCCATCAGCAGATTGTTAGAAAGTCCCT
>JARYHS010001030.1:0-25854 GCA_031002005.1 Vandiemenella viatica
TGAGGCGGAGTCCTGCAGTCTGAACACACTTCAGCACCGTTGACAGGCGACTCAGATGTTCTTCAAATGTTTTCGAGAAAACAACAATGTCATCTAAATAACAAAGACACGTCGTCCACTTAAGGTGTCGAAGTAAGTTGTCCATCATGCGTTCGAATGTGGCCGGAGCGTTGCATAATCCGAATGGCATTACTTTGAATTCATAGAGGCCATCAGGTGTAATAAAAGCCGTCTTTTCTCTGTCAGCTTCGTCAACCTCGATTTGCCAGTAGCCTGTCTGCATGTCCATGGTTGAGAAGTATGTAGCTCCTTTCAAGCAGTCCAAGGCGTCGTCGATGCGCGGCAGTGGGTAGACATCTTTCTTGTGATTTTGTTCAGCCGCCGATAGTCGACACAGAATCGCCACGTACCATCCTTCTTCTTTACGAGGACCACCGGAGATGACCAAGGACTCTCCGAAGGTTGAATAATGTCATTATGCAACATCTTCTCCACTTCCTCTCGAATTATTCGCCTTTCGACTGGTGACAATCGGTACGAGCGCTGGCTAATGGGCGGATGATCCCCAGTATTGATACGATGCTTTATCGTGGGCCGTTTCGTCTGACCTTTTTTTTGCTGGGGTGTGCATACACCAGAGAATTGGCGTAGTATAGCTAACACCCGGTGGTGTTGTTCCTTGGTCAGGCCGGACCCTATTGGCAGTTCCATAGTTGTTTCCTCCAGCGTGTTGTCGGTACTAGTAACAGAGCATGGATCTTCGTTAATGACGTTGAGCTCGCCCTCCTGGACTGGTTCAGCTGTCCCTATGCACATTCCCTTGGGGATAATTTGTGACTGCTCGTGACAGTTGGTGATCCAAATGTCTCCTCGACCACCGATAATGCTTATGATAGCCGCTGGTATGTAGATTTCTTTCGTGAGCCTAATAAACTTTCTACTATCGACAAGCACTTCAAGGTTGCGGTCGTCCGTGTTTTTGACTGGGACTCTTCTCATTGCGAACGGCGGGATTGTCACGTTGTCAACGGCGAATAACTTCCCAGAAGATTCTGTGTTACGTGTACCCGTCCGCAACGACTTCTTCAATTTGCAGCTCAGACGTTCCACAGTCAATGACAGCTTGGGATGCCTTAAGGAAGTCCCATCCAAGGATGACATTATGACTACATTCTGTTAAAATGACAAATTCAACTGGCTGGGTCCTGTTGTTGATGGTTATTCTCGCGACACAAGCTCCAGCTGGCTGGACGTACTTTCCATTTGCGACCTTTAGCACAGTTGCCCCCGTATCACGGAACATTGTCTTCTTTAGTGTGCGACGATAATTGTCCGACAATACGGAGAAAGAAGCTCCTGAATCAACCAGCGCCCGGACAGGTTGGCCGTCGATTATAACGTTGATGAGATTTCCCGACATCTTAGTGACTGTCATCCATGGAGGATTTTCATCTGCGGCGGCCTCACCTCCGTAGATGGTCGCCTTGCTTAGTTTTCCTGCGTGCGGCGGCTAGGGGAGCGGCTGGTAGCTCTGTCCGGCGACGATGAACGGCAGCGGCGCGTCGGGGATCGACCTCGTCTAGGGTACGGCGATGGGCTTCTTCCCGTAGGTCGACCGAACTCGTCAGCGGGTGGCTGCCTGGGGTAGAACTGTTCGGATGACGGACGTCTTGCGGCAAAATAATCGTCAAATACTCGTCTTCTCTCTCTGCAGTAGCGTATGACATGTCCAGGGCGCCCACAGTGGAAACATACTGGCGCGTTGTCTTCTGTCCTCCAGACGTCCGTTCGTCTGCGGGACGTCATAGGTGCCGGAGGATTTGGTTGTGGCCGTGTCGGCCGGTTCCTAGGCTGCCGTTTGGCAGCTGCAGCATACGTCATATCAGGGCGAGGCCATTCTTCACGTCGAGTGCGATTGGCTCGGCAGACAGGAGCTATTGTCTGAAATACCTCTTTTTCCGCCGCGTCGGCTCCTTCATGACCCACTGGGCTTACATCCATGGCCATGATCTGATGCTCACTCGGTTCAAGAGTCCCAGCTGCCATGAACTGTTGTAATTCTTCTCTCACAATTTGTCGTATGAGAGACGCAAAGTCGTGCTGGTCTTCCACAACTGCCATAGGGACTACGTTGGGAAGTCTGTCATACATCTTTCGCCCAACCCTCCTTTGTTGCATCTCCTCAATCCGCTGGCACCACTTGATGAACTCTTCCGTCGTAGCGACGTCTTTATCAGAAGAGCTTGGTAAATGTCTTCTGCAATACCTTTCATTAGGTGCGTGATTTTGTCGGCTTCAGTCATATTCGGGTTGACTACGTTGCATAGGGCCAAAACATCCTGTATGTAAGATTGCGTCGGCTCCCCATGTCGTTGGGCCCGGTTCTTCAGTTGTTCTTCCGCCGAGCGGATTTGTCGCTGGTGGTCCCCAAACGTTTTCTTAAGTTCCGTCTGGAACATTTCCCAGTTATTCAGTTTTTCTTCGTTGTTCTCGAACCACTGCTGGGCGGTTCCGTCCAGATAGAAATAAACATTTGCCAAGCACATGGTATGATCCCACCTGTTGTACTTGGCGACTCGGTCGAACCCTTTTAGCCATTTGTTAGGATCCTGTCCAGCGTCTCCAGAGAACACCGATGGGTGTCGAATGTGCAGCTGGCTTGCCGCCATGGGTTTCCTAATGACGCGGACTTTCGGAAGGACGTACTGAGTATATCCTTTGTAGTCCGGTTCCAGTCCGTGTAGGCGGCGACTTTTACGTTGCCTAATCGGAGCCACGACGATGCAGCTGTTGCACAGGGTACCCGGCGCCTCCACCAAACTATGTCGCGTTGGAACCGGGACAGGAGTGAATTCGAAGGTTACTTGTCAATGAACACAGCACTTAAACTGAGAACAGGTTTATTGAGAACTCAAACATACACGCAGCACTGACTGCCTCTTGGGCAGAATGCTCTTCTATTTATACACAGATAGAACGTACTAGAGATTACAAGAGTAGTTAACAAATGAAATGTGTAGAAGTTACAAGTGACCTTAGGAAACATGTAGAATCTTCTGGAAATAATAAACAGAATTAAATAATTTTTGTCAGTGGGCGGGATTGAACCGGCGACCTTCGGTACCGCAATTCGTGACGCTACCCGCTGCGCCATGCTGGCAGACGGTACACTGGCGTTCATGCGGCAATATGCATGGCCGAACTTGGATTCGAACCATTGTCATTTACAGCAACAACCAACGTGTGTTCCGAAATGGTAATGATGTAGAAAAATAGATATTTGTTCAACCTCTAAAACTGTAAATAAATTAATTTGATTCTTTATCTATGAATGCTTGGGAGACGTTGCTTTTTGTATTGCCCTCATGCAGTTAACATGGATTCCCACCGTATTTTCAATTGCCAGCTGTAAGTTTGGATAATTCTGAAACCAACAAAAACTTTTGCCAAATGTGCTGCTCGTGTTAAATTATTACGTGCATTATTTACGTGTTATAAAGGTATTCTTCCTTGCCGAAGGAAGTAGGAAACTTAAGACTTTTTCCTGGTAAGCGTTGCCATATTTACTTTCTGCGATGTTGCCACGATGTTCTGCCTAGTAGTCGAGTCGCTTGCGGCCGGCTGTAGTGAGCGGTCGCTTCGCATTTTTCCTGGTGTCTGGTGTTGTGTGGTTAAGTGTTTACCAAGTAGATACAACAAAACCTAGTGAAAGTCATGGAAGCAAATCAATTCGTACGAAAATCTACGATAAAATTTTCCTTCGCTTACGGGTACATGCGTCCAAAGGCAGTGGAAATCGACGAGTGGCTCTACAATGAAATCGGCTTACGAGAGGAGAGTGTTTACGGCATTCAAGTCGACTTCCTCGCCAATGTGGTGTACGTCAAGCTTCGAGATGAAGAGGAGTGTCTGCGTATCATAAAGGAGACTAATGGAGAAAGAAAATTCGTCCACAGCAACGGCGAGGGTAAGCAGCGTCTCTATATCGCATGCTGGTCTAGGTATAAGAAATGTTAAGGTCCATAACGTCCCCTTCGAAATCTCAACAAATAGCATACAGAGAGCTTTCGAAAAATACGGTACAATATTCAACGTAACATCGGACAAGAGATATGGTAGTAGGAGATTCGTGGTAGACAGTGGTATCAGATCTGTCAAAATCGATTTAAAATCCCACATACCCTCGTATGTAAATATTGCAGGGTTTAAGGCGCTTGTCATTTACGAAGGACAGCCGAGAACGTGTGTCATATGTAATTCCAATGATCACCTCAAGGCGGAATGCACTCAAAGGAGACCCTTGCAACTACCATCTGAACGGCTGGCCCCCCATACAGCCATTATAGGGGAGCCTCTAAAAGAAACATATGCTAATGTGACAAACGGTACTACCCGAATCAATACAACAAGAAATGATGAACCTGTGCTAGAAATGGAAACGGATAACCCACCAAACATCCCAATGGAGATAGAAAATACACTTATTAGAGAAGCACCCCAAGAATCGATGTACGAAAAAGAAAGCAGTCTCACAATAGAGCAAGGAAACAACAAAAATGTCAAAACACGCTCTTCCGAAACACCACTGAAAGACGAAAAAACAACCGTGCCAAATGCCAAACAATACCCATTGCTTACAGTACCCTTAGAGAAAAAGGAAGCCTTATCAATGGGAGAACGAAAGAAGGAAAATACACCCAATACCAAAAGGCCAAGACTCGAAAGGAGGAGAGTGGACTCAATAGCAGAAGAACTAGCAGAAAAATCAAGGAAAATCCCCGCCATTCAAACAGAAACAAAATCTGCTGAACTTCCCTATAGCGGAAACCACAACAAGGAAGCAAGCAACAACGAAAACAAGACCGTCGAAACACATGACATGGATATAGCCCGTGAAGAGAATGTATCCTTATGGTCGGAAGAACTAGATGACACCGAGGAAGAAGATATATCAAATGAAGCAGAGATATGAACGATACAACTACACGTGACTGTAAAGATACATAATGGCAGATAGAAGTACAACGCGGACTCAAACATATTGTGTGTCAACCCTAAATGTAAATGGGATAAAGAACCCAACAAAAATACAATGCCTAAAAGAATATCTATGGGCGGCGGAGGTAGATATAGCGCTGCTTCAGGAAGTGGCCTGGGAAGGTGCATTAAGCATCACTGGATACAACGAATTGAAGAATCCCGGCATAGATAACGGTCTAGGAACGGCAATTTTAACCAAGGAAGGTATCGAAATCCAAAACGTCGAAATCTTAGAAAATGGAAGGGGCATAGCCTGCATGATAGCCGGAGCGCGCATTATAAACATTTATGCGCCTTCCGGAACTCAAAATAGAGAAAGCAGAAGAAATTTCTACAAAACAGAGATAACCCAATTACTGACAGATACCTGCAACAGTCTAATACTTGCAGGAGACTTTAACTGCGTCATATCTCCAAAAGACCAATACCCAAACTTCAACAAATGCAAAGAACTCGAGTATTTAATAAAAAAATTAACACTGTCAGACAGTTGGGAAGTAAAAAATGGGCAAATTCCTGGTTTTACATACACCACTGAGAGCACAGCAAGTAGACTGGACAGAATTTATATCTCACCTGACATAACCAGCAAAGTTTCCTCAGTAGAGATCTGGCCTTTAGCCTTTTCAGACCACAATGCATACCACTGTAAAATAAACTTAGACCCGCAAAAAATAATCAGAAAAAGGGGGCAGTGGAAATTAAATACCTCCCTTCTAACGGAAAACACGTAGTCAACGACAAGTGGAACCATTGCAAGAGGCAAAAAAGTAAATATAATACAACAATGCAATGGTGGTTGGACTGTGCAAAACCCAAACTCAGAGACGCCATGATAAACTACTCCAGACAGAAAAAGCAATGGGAAAATAGCACCAAAGAATTCCTTTTCATGGCCTTGAGAGAGCTATGTACCAATAACATAGAAACGTTGCAAAACAACCGGAAAATAAAACAACTCAAAGCCAGAATAGTTAAAATAACAAGCAGGAAACTGCTAGGATATCAAATAAGAGCAAAAACGGGCTCCATCCAACAAGAAGAAACAACATCAACCTTCCATCTTGTCAAAGAAAAACAGAACGCAAAAAGAAAGCTAATAACTGAGCTAAAAACAGAAGGAGGAGACAGACTTGTGGATCAAAAACAAATAGAGGAAGAAGTAACAAAATACCTAAGCAAAACATATACAGAAGAGACAATTGATAAAGAAGAAGTCAACAAAATATTACAATGCATCAAGCCGGTGTTATCTCAACAAGACAATGAAACCATAAACAGAAAATAACACGGGAAGAAATAGAAAACGCCATAAGAAGAAGCCCGAAAATGAAGTCACCTGGCCCGGACGGACTACCAATAGAATTTTACATGGAATTCTGGGACTTAATAAAACAAGAATTTGAAGACATGTACAACGAGCTATTGACTATGAACACAGCTCCAACTGAACTAGTAGAAGGACTAATTATATTAATCCCCAAAGAACCAGATAAGAAAGACATAGAAAACTTTAGACCACTCACTATGCTGAACTCGGACTATAAAGTATTCAGTCGAATTATCGCCATAAGACTTAGAAATGTATCCGAGAAAGTAATAGGGGAATATCAGACCTGTACTGGGAATGGCAGATCGATAATTCAAACAATAACAAACATCAGAGATACAATTGCACTCTCGAAGGCTGCAAACGCAAAAGCATCCGTCCTGTCATTAGATTTCAATAAAGCCTTTGACCGCATAAACCACACATATCTAAAAGTAACTATGGAAAAGATGGGCTTCAGCCAACAAATATGTAATATAATCTACACGCTGTTACACCAAGCGACATCAAGAGTACTCATAAACGGGGTAATAACAAAGCCATTAAGAATAACAAGATCCATACGACAAGGATGCCCACTGTCCATGCTTTTGTTCGCACTCGCAGTTGAGCCCTTTCTAGCAGCAGTCTACAATACGGTTACTGGATTAAAAATCCGAGAGAATAAAATTGCGGTGTGCGCGTACGCAGATGATATAAATATTATCACCACCAACTCATTAGACATACAGAAAATACGGGAGTTACTAAGGACATACGAAAGGGCTTCAAACGCAAAACTCAATGTAAAAAAAATCCGCAAGTCTGAAAATAAGTGGTACTATGGATGCGGAGAGCACAAGCTGGATACCAACACGTGACAAAATAAAGATCTTAGGCATTGAATTTAATAATACACCACAGAAAGCATCGGCTGCAAATTGGAGGACGCTATTAGCAGCAATTAGGAGCAAGATGAAAGATTTCTCAAACAGAGAACTAAATACCATACAAAAAATACAGCTGATAAACACAGTTGCCCTCCCAAAACTGTGGTACCTAGCTCACATATTTCCAATACCGATTGAAATAGCAAAGAAAATGGAAATGGCGATAAATTGGTTCATACAGAGTGGACACATTTTTAAGATCCATCACAAAATACTTAAGATGCCATATGATAAAGGAGGACTGAAGCTCGTGGATATACAAACGAAATGTACCGCCATCTACATGAGGAACATGTACAAACACCGTAAAGACATGGAAAGTAGTATAACAGGGTACACATTAAACGAACTAGAACCACGAAGCAGTACGGCACCAGTCGATATCAGCCATATAAATGCAAATTTAAGACATTTTCGCATATTCTACATAGAAAATAGCTATTTAAACATAACCAGCGGTGAGCCTATTCCAACAACTAAGAAACTGTATGACATGTTGCAAAGAGAAACGCAAAGCAAACTAGAAATTACGTACAGAAGAGACGACTGGAAAAAAATATGGCAGAATGTTCACAATGAATACATCAATAGCCACGCACGTTCCACTTGGCATAGAGTAATACATAGGAAGATAAACTCAAATGAAAAGCTGTTCTCACTACACCTTAGCCCTTCCGCACAGTGTTTACGCTGTAATCTAGAGGATACGATACAACATCGTCTGCTGGGATGTGAAGTTCCAGACATATGGAGGTGGACGAAAAACAAACTAGCCATAATCAATAGAACTACTCCACAGAAATTCACGCCCGAAGATATTTTATTCCCAGATGTTACAATTTATCCTGCGACTAAAAGAAACGCTCATTTTTGGCTGTTGGGCAACTACACCCACTACGTCATCAGTAGAAGAGGAGAGATGTCATTAGAGGATTTCTGGTATTACCTAACCATCGAACACAACAAAATACTTAAAAGGGAAAAATACAAAGATAAGTTCGCACGTTTCTTGAGCGTGATAATGCCTCCATAAAACCAACAGAAGAAATAAGAGTTCCAGCACCCACAATTTTCAAGCGATACCAGTAAGTCAAGACAACGATGGTGAAGCAAGACGGAAGATACCGACTCCGAAGAAAAGACGCCGGTAAGAGATGTTCCCACGTCAGAACCGACACCCAGCAACGAACTGAAGTGCGGATTGACGCAAGAGGAAGAAGAGACCGCCGACAATGAGTACGCCCCAAGAGGCCTTGCAGCCGCCACAGTGGACCCCTCGAGCTTCCCATACGCCCCGGGCGCCCCGTCGAAAACGAGTGAAGAGTCTGAGATGGGACAAATTGTAATCCTTTAGATTAGTTATGACCAGAAATTCAGAAAGAAATTCTGTTATTCAAATTTGTAAAATTTGCTGTTATGAATGTATAAACTGTTTGTTAACAATTAAAAAAAAAAAAAAAAAAAAAAAAGTGGTAACGCGCTGGGCTGTCAAAGTGCTGGTTCTTGGTTCAAGCCCAGGTGCTGTTATTTTTTTTTTTCATTCTTTATCTCCTTTTCACTTGTTGCAAAATACATATCATATAAGTAAGTTTATATATATTTCGTGGTCAATTGGAACAGTGGAAATGAATCATAAAATTAATGTTTGGCTGAAATGAGAAAGTGTCAACGCATGATGCAAGAGTAGGAACTGAAAGCCAGTTTTCAAATAAATTTAATTTAACCATTACGATTTGTGCCACTCAACTTAACCAATTTTTTTCTAGTGCAAAGGCGGGAGATTGATAATTGGGGCAATGATGGCTGTTTAAAAATAAACAAGGACCTAAATCAAACTAATGTGCGGTTTTTGTAGCTAACGTTCCTGGTATTAGCAAGCAAACCAGAATTGAAAATGTGAGTAGTTATTCTTACGAAAACAAAAAATCATCATTGACGAATAACATGCTAATGAGAGGTTCCGTATTTGACAAAATGCTGCTCCTACTAGTGATCAGTAATGATATAATTGATGTATATCCTCAATATAACGACATGATAACCTTGTTTCCGAAATCTGAAATTGCAAGAAAGAAACAGGAAATTTGAGGAAGGAGGAAAGATAATGCCAGTCTCGTTATAAGTTGTTGTTACCTCTCTGGTAATCCAGAAAGAATGTTACTGTAAGTGGCTCAGATTCGCGGGTGCCATGCTGATCCCGGAAGCTAGTGCGGTGTCTCGCGGTTCCACGGTTCGAGTCAGGCCGCAGGCAAAAGTGGTTTTATGAGTGTTTTTCTTGTGTTGCCTGTAAACTGGGACAGTGAAAACATATTATACACTTAATGAGAATCAAAAGCTACACATGTCTGCATGTATCTATTAAGCAATCCAAATTCGTTTTTGTTGTTATTCTTTAGTAAAGTCATTATTATTGCAATGGCTCGGAAAAGATTAGTTTTTAAGCAACGAAAAAAAAAAAAAACCGGCCACGGTCCTTGAGAAAGGGCAATTCCACATTCCTTTGAGCAATTTTGGATTTTGTTTTTTCTATTTAAACCCACATTTTGATGGCTGGATCGTGAATATGAATTGAGTACTGTCTAATGACGCTGATGAACTTTACCCTTCATCCAATTCGTTAGGCTATGAATTAATGTAAACATATGATTTGTAATTGCATCTAAACATAACTGACAATCATTTTTAAAAGTGAGGTTCAAAATTTTTTGCTATTAATAGATCAGTCAAGCATCCGTACAATTCAATCAATGAAACAATACAGTTTCTGATCCATCATTCAACCAAAATATTATTGGATTAATTTCCTATTCGTTTGCTGAATAGTAACGCAATCAAGATTTAATTTAGAACTACTGGTATCTTTATGTATTGACATATTAACCTGTTGTACGCTAAAGTGATGCTAAAGTCAAACACAATCCGTTTCAGAATACTGAAATGAGTAAGAATCCAGTCTTACAGTACAAATCAGGATACTGGATGTAAATTCATTTAGCCAAAGTTTCAAGCAAGTAGTTTGTTTCCTCATAGTTGTAGAAGAACGATAGTCAGGATATGGACGTCGTAACATCCACGAGGAAGAGGAGTGGTTTTATAAATATCCTACGTTTCAGTTATTCTAAGCTATCAGTTTCTAAATTTCTGAAAGATTTTGTCCCAAGTTAAAAATCATAAAACAGCAGATAGAAATAGTGACACTTATTTTGCGTAACGTTTTGGTAACAGATAAACTACTATGTTGTTAAGTAAAAATTGCGTGTCAGCTGATAGATGAAGTTAGCACTATCTAGAGCCACACTGTTATTAATTATAAGGATTTATACTTTATCTCTGTTACACTCTGCAAGTGATGTGTAGTAGGATAATCAAGAGGAAGTCGGGCTGTTTACACACAGCGTTAAGCGCGCAGCATTTCCTTGACCGGATTGTACGGAATATCCATTCGCAAGATATTCCGACTGCTTTAAGAATTCATAATGATTTAACTTCTATCAATACTCGTACGTTTTGTTATTATATTACTGTTGACAGTAACATCAAAATTAAAACACCCAGAGCTCGAATAAAATCCGCAGTAGCTTACTTCGGAGAAGTGAAAAGTAAAGTAACGGAAAAGAAGCGATTGCTTTAGTTATTAAAGCGTCAGCATAAATATAACAAGAAACTAAGTCAGTATGCTGTTATAATCTTTTACAGACGTTTATATGTATATTTGTATTTGTGAAATATTCTAATTTTTTTATTGTATTTCGCTAAAATATGGGCGTAAAGTGATGTTGCACCATCAACTTGGACATCAATTGTTTTTTTCTGAAACACTGTATTTTCAACCTCACCACTTCAGAAGACTCGTTATTTGGTAGATCCTCCGATATGTTTGAACTTCGTTGGCTGGAGATCGCGGCCCACCCATATCACTGTAAACTAATAATTACAAGGATCTTTAACGCTTCGAATAATTAAATTCTGACGGTTCGGCTAAACTGCTATAGCTTTTATCAGTCCATCGTTCGCTCGGATTCACAGCAGAATTGACGCGTCTAGATTAAAAGAAATTTGGGTAAATTTTATTTTCTCAAACACAATAAATGTTCGTATAGAATGAATGGAGGAATTTTATAAATAATCTAGACGACAGTCTTAAAAAATCTACGAGTGAGAGCATTACAGCACTTGTTTCTCATTTAAGAATATAGTTGAATATTGGAGTGAAATAAAGTGTATCTTAATGCTTGATAGCAGAGTATCAGGAAAGTGAAACACAGGTTATTTATAGAAGAAGGACGTTCATAATTTCCTGTTTCCGCATAAGAAGGCGGAAATTTTGGTAGGCACTCGCCTTTCTTTCGATCTTTCCTTCCAGTTTACTAAATGAATGGACTATTGGTCATGATTGTATATGCATGCTTTTGTATATCGCCATCAGTGTCGGTTTCAGTACTACCTTCTAGAAGTGTGTCTTCTTTATTTATCAAATGTAATGAGATATAATAATTCCTTTGTTCTAACAGTTAAGGGCAGCAGTCTAGGTGCTTAATGGTTAAGGCAGATTGAAAGAAATGGCAGTATCATGGGTTCAAACCACTTGGTCTAAATGAATTTTTACTGAATTTACTTTGTTCATGTCAGTAGTCAAGGACGATCAGTTATTTGGATCCCGCGGTATAGCCACGACTCAAGCGTAATACACAGCAAAGAGACTTTCACTAGGCTGCCGAAGTAATTAATAATTCAGATTTCATTTTACCTGAATGTATTATTATAGCATCGTGGTATGTGGAATGAAGAAACATAAAAACAAATATGAAAAGCATAACTGAAGAATCTCGTAATTACGAAATATGAAGTGACTTGTCGCAGAAATCAATCGTTCTGTATGTGGATATTAATGAAAATAAGGACTCTTAAAACTGTTTTCCTGTATATCCAGTCTATTTCTGTGAATATATCTTCCTACAAATTCTGTCTTAGGCCACGATTTCCAAAACAAGGGATTTTTTTTTTATACTTCATCTGCCAGCATAAATGTGAATATCTTGTACAACGCCACGTTTGAAATGTTGTCACTGTTTTTATTTGAAGGTTCATTACTGTGAAGCCCTGGGCTCTATCCATGCAGTGTTAGAACCATGTTATGGATTTTTTGCTATCAGATAGGTTTTTTGTAGATTTGATCGTTTATACTTCTCTCATTTAAATAAATCTTCCTTACGTTTCTACCATACAGTTTAATTATTTTTTCTTTCTTTCATCTGCGTCTATTCAAGCTGATTGAGTCTTAGCAGTTTATTTCATGTTAATGTAGTCGGTTTTGCATTTCTCAGTAAATAGTGTATAATCTCTGATGGGACACTATCAGTCTAAGCCGACAAAGCTGAGAATGAAAGGAAAATAGAAATGCAAAACAGACTACATTAACATCAAAGAAACTGCTGGGACTCAATCAGATTGGATAGACACAGATGATAATTAAACTGTACTGTAGAAACGTAAGGAAGTTTGCGCGTCGGTAAGAAAGTTATATACTCCTTTTGCTCCAGATTTATTTAAATGAAAGAAGTATAAACGATCCAATCTACAAAAAACCTATCTGATAGCAAAGACCTCACTGTTAGAGAGACGTTAAGCAGATTAAATAATAATAATAAAAAAGACAAGTCACTTCACTTTTCGTAATTACGAGATTCTTCAGTTATGCTTTTCATATTTGTTTTTATGTTTCTTCATTCCTCATACCACGATGCTATAATAATACATTCAGGTGAAATGAAATTTGAATTATTAATTACTTCGGCAGCCTAGTGAAAGTCTCTTTGCTGTGTATTACGCTTGAGTCGTGGCTATACCGTGGGATCCAAATAACTGATCGTCCTTGACTACTGACATGAACAAAGTAAATTCAGTAAAAATTCATTTAGACCAAGTGGTTTGAACCCATGATACTGCCATTTCTTTCAATCTGCCTTAAACATTAAGCACCTAGACTGCTGCCCATAACTGTTAGAACAAAGGAATTATTATATCTCATTACATTTGGTAAATAAAGAAGACACACTTCTAGAAGGTAGTACTGAAACCGACACTGATGGCGATATACAAAAGCATGCATATACAATCATGACCAATAGTCCATTCATTTAGTAAACTGGAAGGAAAGATCGATAGAAAGGCGAGTGCCTACCAAAATTTCCGCCTTCTTATGCGGAAACAGGAAATTATGAACGTCCTTCTTCTATAAATAACCTGTGTTTCACTTTCCTGATACTCTGCTATCAAGCATTAAGATACACTTTATTTCACTCCAATATTCAACTATATTCTTAAATGAGAAACAAGTGCTGTAATGCTCTCACTCGTAGATTTTTTAAGACTGTCGTCTAGATTATTTATAAAATTCCTCCATTCATTCTATACGAACATTTATTGTGTTTGAGAAAATAAAAATTTACCCAAATTTCTTTTAATCTAGACGCGTCAATTCTGCTGTGAATCCGAGCGAACGATGGACTGATAAAAGCTATAGCAGTTTAGCCGAACCGTCAGAATTTAATTATTCGAAGCGTTAAAGATCCTTGTAATTATTAGTTTACAGTGATATGGGTGGGCCGCGATCTCCAGCCAACGAAGTTCAAACATATCGGAGGATCTACCAAATAACGAGTCTTCTGAAGTGGTGAGGTTGAAAATACAGTGTTTCAGAAAAAAACAATTGATGTCCAAGTTGATGGTGCAACATCACTTTACGCCCATATTTTAGCGAAATACAATAAAAAAATTAGAATATTTCACAAATACAAATATACATATAAACGTCTGTAAAAGATTATAACAGCATACTGACTTAGTTTCTTGTTATATTTATGCTGACGCTTTAATAACTAAAGCAATCGCTTCTTTTCCGTTACTTTACTTTTCACTTCTCCGAAGTAAGCTACTGCGGATTTTATTCGAGCTCTGGGTGTTTTAATTTTGATGTTACTGTCAACAGTAATATAATAACAAAACGTACGAGTATTGATAGAAGTTAAATCATTATGAATTCTTAAAGCAGTCGGAATATCTTGCGAATGGATATTCCGTACAATCCGGTCAAGGAAATGCTGCGCGCTTAACGCTGTGTGTAAACAGCCCGACTTCCTCTTGATTATCCTACTACACATCACTTGCAGAGTGTAACAGAGATAAAGTATAAATCCTTATAATTAATAACAGTGTGGCTCTAGATAGTGCTAACTTCATCTATCAGCTGACACGCAATTTTTACTTAACAACATAGTAGTTTATCTGTTACCAAAACGTTACGCAAAATAAGTGTCACTATTTCTATCTGCTGTTTTATGATTTTTAACTTGGGACAAAATCTTTCAGAAATTTAGAAACTGATAGCTTAGAATAACTGAAACGTAGGATATTTATAAAACCACTCCTCTTCCTCGTGGATGTTACGACGTCCATATCCTGACTATCGTTCTTCTACAACTATGAGGAAACAAACTACTTGCTTGAAACTTTGGCTAAATGAATTTACATCCAGTATCCTGATTTGTACTGTAAGACTGGATTCTTACTCATTTCAGTATTCTGAAACGGATTGTGTTTGACTTTAGCATCACTTTAGCGTACAACAGGTTAATATGTCAATACATAAAGATACCAGTAGTTCTAAATTAAATCTTGATTGCGTTACTATTCAGCAAACGAATAGGAAATTAATCCAATAATATTTTGGTTGAATGATGGATCAGAAACTGTATTGTTTCATTGATTGAATTGTACGGATGCTTGACTGATCTATTAATAGCAAAAAATTTTGAACCTCACTTTTAAAAATGATTGTCAGTTATGTTTAGATGCAATTACAAATCATATGTTTACATTAATTCATAGCCTAACGAATTGGATGAAGGGTAAAGTTCATCAGCGTCATTAGACAGTACTCAATTCATATTCACGATCCAGCCATCAAAATGTGGGTTTAAATAGAAAAAACAAAATCCAAAATTGCTCAAAGGAATGTGGAATTGCCCTTTCTCAAGGACCGTGGCCGGTTTTTTTTTTTTTCGTTGCTTAAAAACTAATCTTTTCCGAGCCATTGCAATAATAATGACTTTACTAAAGAATAACAACAAAAACGAATTTGGATTGCTTAATAGATACATGCAGACATGTGTAGCTTTTGATTCTCATTAAGTGTATAATATGTTTTCACTGTCCCAGTTTACAGGCAACACAAGAAAAACACTCATAAAACCACTTTTGCCTGCGGCCTGACTCGAACCGTGGAACCGCGAGACACCGCACTAGCTTCCGGGATCAGCATGGCACCCGCGAATCTGAGCCACTTACAGTAACATTCTTTCTGGATTACCAGAGAGGTAACAACAACTTATAACGAGACTGGCATTATCTTTCCTCCTTCCTCAAATTTCCTGTTTCTTTCTTGCAATTTCAGATTTCGGAAACAAGGTTATCATGTCGTTATATTGAGGATATACATCAATTATATCATTACTGATCACTAGTAGGAGCAGCATTTTGTCAAATACGGAACCTCTCATTAGCATGTTATTCGTCAATGATGATTTTTTGTTTTCGTAAGAATAACTACTCACATTTTCAATTCTGGTTTGCTTGCTAATACCAGGAACGTTAGCTACAAAAACCGCACATTAGTTTGATTTAGGTCCTTGTTTATTTTTAAACAGCCATCATTGCCCCAATTATCAATCTCCCGCCTTTGCACTAGAAAAAAATTGGTTAAGTTGAGTGGCACAAATCGTAATGGTTAAATTAAATTTATTTGAAAACTGGCTTTCAGTTCCTACTCTTGCATCATGCGTTGACACTTTCTCATTTCAGCCAAACATTAATTTTATGATTCATTTCCACTGTTCCAATTGACCACGAAATATATATAAACTTACTTATATGATATGTATTTTGCAACAAGTGAAAAGGAGATAAAGAATGAAAAAAAAAAATAACAGCACCTGGGCTTGAACCAAGAACCAGCACTTTGACAGCCCAGCGCGTTACCACTTTTTTTTTTTTTTAATTTTTTTTTTTTTATTTTATTTTTTTATTATTGTTAACAAACAGTTTATACATTCATAACAGCAAATTTTACAAATTTGAATAACAGAATTTCTTTCTGAATTTCTGGTCATAACTAATCTAAAGGATTACAAATTGTCCCATCTCAGACTCTTCACTCGTTTTCGACGGGGCGCCCGGGGCGTATGGGAAGCTCGAGGGGTCCACTGTGGCGGCTGCAAGGCCTCTTGGGGCGTACTCAAATTGTCGGCGGTCTCTTCTTCCTCTTGCGTCAATCCGCACTTCAGTTCGTTGCTGGGTGTCGGTTCTGACGTGGGAACATCTCTTACCGGCGTCTTTTCTTCGGAGTCGGTATCTTCCGTCTTGCTTCACCATCGTTGTCTTGACTTACTGGTATCTCTTGATAATTGTGGGTGCTGGAACTCTTATTTCTTCTGTTGGTTTTATGGAGGCATTATCACGCTCAAGAAGCGTGCGAACTTATCTTTGTATTTTTTCCTTTTAAGTATTTTGTTGTGTTCGATGTTTAGGTAATACCAGAAGTCATCTATTGACATCTCTCCTCTTCTTCTGATGACGTAGTGGGTGTAGTTGCCCAACAGCCAAAAGTGAGCGTTCCTTTTAGTCGCAGGATAAATTGTAACATCTGGGAATAAAATATCTTCGGGCGTGAATTTCTGTGGAGTAGTTCTATTGATTATGGCTAGTTTACTTTTCGTCCACCTCCATATGTCTGGAACTTCACATCCCAGCAGACGATGTTGTATCGTATCCTCTAGATTACAGCGTAAACACTGTGGGGAAGGGCAAAGGTGTAGTGAGAACAGCTTTTCATTTGAGTTTATCTTCCTATGTATTACTCTATGCCAAGTGGAGCGTGCGTGGCTATTGATGTATTCATTGTGAACATTCTGCCATATTTTTTTCCAGTCGTCTCTTCTGTACGTAATTTCTAGTTTGCTTTGCGTCTCTCTTTGCAACATGTCATACAGTTTCTTAGTTGTTGGAATAGGCTCACCGCTGGTTATGTTTAAATAGCTATTTTCTATGTAGAATATGCGAAAATGTCTTAAATTTGCATTTATATGGCTGATATCGACTGGTGCCGTACTGCTTCGTGGTTCTAGTTCGTTTAATGTGTACCCTTGTTAGTACTACTTTCCATGTCTTTACGGTGTTTGTACATGTTCCTCATGTAGATGGCGGTACATTTCGTTTGTATATCCACGAGCTTCAGTCCTCCTTTATCATATGGCATCTTAAGTATTTTGTGATGGATCTTAAAAATGTGTCCACTCTGTATGAACCAATTTATCGCCATTTCCATTTTCTTTGCTATTTCAATCGGTATTGGAAATATGTGAGCTAGGTACCACAGTTTTGGGAGGGCAACTGTGTTTATCAGCTGTATTTTTTGTATGGTATTTAGTTCTCTGTTTGAGAAATCTTTCATCTTGCTCCTAATTGCTGCTAATAGCGTCCTCCAGTTTGCAGCCGATGCTTTCTGTGGTGTATTATTAAATTCAATGCCTAATATCTTTATTTTGTCACGTGTTGGTATCCAGCTTGTACTCTCCGCATCCATAGTACCACTTATTTTCAGACTTGCGGATTTTTTTACATTGAGTTTTGCGTTTGAAGCCCTTTCGTATGTCCTTAGTAACTCCCGTATTTTCTGTATGTCTAATGAGTTGGTGGTGATAATATTTATATCATCTGCGTACGCGCACACCGCAATTTTATTCTCTCGGATTTTTAATCCAGTAACCGTATTGTAGACTGCTGCTAGAAAGGGCTCAACTGCGAGTGCGAACAAAAGCATGGACAGTGGGCATCCTTGTCGTATGGATCTTGTTATTCTTAATGGCTTTGTTATTACCCCGTTTATGAGTACTCTTGATGTCGCTAGGTGTAACAGCGTGTAGATTATATTACATATTTGCTGGCTGAAGCCCATCTTTTCCATAGTTACTTTTAGATATGTATGGTTTATGCGGTCAAAGGCTTTATTGAAATCTAATGACAGGACGGATGCTTTTACGTTTGCAGCCTTCGAGAGTGCAATTGTATCTCTGATGTTTGTTATTGTTTGAATTATCGATCTGCCATTCCCAGTACAGGTCTGATATTCCCCTATTACTTTCTCGGATACATTTCTAAGCCTTATGGCGATAATTCGACTGAATACTTTATAGTCCGAGTTCAGCATAGTGAGTGGTCTAAAATTTTCTATGTCTTTCTTATCTGGTTCTTTGGGGATTAATATAATTAATCCTTCTACTAGTTCAGTTGGAGCTGTGTTCGTAGTCAATAGCTCGTTGTACATGTCTTCAAATTCTTGTTTTATTAAGTCCCAGAATTCCATGTAAAATTCTATTGGTAGTCCGTCCGGGCCAGGTGACTTCATTTTCGGGCTTCTTCTTATGGCGTTTTCTATTTCTTCCCGTGTTATTTTCTGGTTTATGGTTTCATTGTCTTGTTGAGATAACACCGGCTTGATGCATTGTAATATTTTGTTGACTTCTTCTTTATCAATTGTCTCTTCTGTATATGTTTTGCTTAGGCATTTTGTTACTTCTTCCTCTATTTGTTTTTGATCCACAAGTCTGTCTCCTCCTTCTGTTTTTAGCTCAGTTATTAGCTTTCTTTTTGCGTTCTGTTTTTCTTTGACAAGATGGAAGGTTGATGTTGTTTCTTCTTGTTGGATGGAGCCCGTTTTTGCTCTTATTTGATATCCTAGCAGTTTCCTGCTTGTTATTTTAACTATTCTGGCTTTGAGTTGTTTTATTTTCCGGTAGTTTTGCAACGTTTCTATGTTATTGCTACATAGCTCTCTCAAGGCCATGAAAAGGAATTCTTTGGTGCTATTTTCCCATTGTTTTTTCTGTCTGGAGTAGTTTATCATGGCGTCTCTGAGTTGGGTTTTGCACATTCCAACCACCATTGCATTGTTGTATTATATTTACTTTTTTGCCTCTTGCAATGGTTCCACTTGTCGTTGACTACGTGTTTCAGTTCGTTTTCGGTTAGAAGGGAGGTATTTAATTTCCACTGCCCCCTTTTTCTGATTATTTTTTGCGGGTCTAAGTTTATTTTACAGTGGTATGCATTGTGGTCTGAAAAGGCTAAAGGCCAGATCTCTACTGAGGAAACTTTGCTGGTTATGTCAGGTGAGATATAAATTCTGTCCAGTCTACTTGCTGTGCTCTCAGTGGTGTATGTAAAACCAGGAATTTGCCCATTTTTTACTTCCCAACTGTCTGACAGTGTTAATTTTTTTATTAAATACTCGAGTTCTTTGCATTTGTTGAAGTTTGGGTATTGGTCTTTTGGAGATATGACGCAGTTAAAGTCTCCTGCAAGTATTAGACTGTTGCAGGTATCTGTCAGTAATTGGGTTATCTCTGTTTTGTAGAAATATCTTCTGCTTTCTCTATTTTGAGTTCCGGAAGGCGCATAAATGTTTATAATGCGCGCTCCGGCTATCATGCAGGCTATGCCCCTTCCATTTTCTAAGATTTCGACGTTTTGGATTTCGATACCTTCCTTGGTTAAAATTGCCGTTCCTAGACCGTTATCTATGCCGGGATTCTTCAATTCGTTGTATCCAGTGATGCTTAATGCACCTTCCCAGGCCACTTCCTAAAGGAGCGCTATATCTACCTCCGCCGCCCATAGATATTCTTTTAGGCATTGTATTTTTGTTGGGTTCTTTATCCCATTTACATTTAGGGTTGACACACAGTATGTTTGAGTCCGCGTTGTACTTCTATCTGCCATTATGTATTTTTACAGTCACGTGTAGTTGTATCGTTCATATCTCTGCTTCATTTGATATATCTTCTTCCTCGGTGTCATCTAGTTCTTCCGACCATAGGGATATATTCTCTTCACGGGCTATATCCATGTCATGTGTTTCGACGGTCTTGTTTTCGTTGTTGCTTGCTTCCTTGTTGTGGTTTCCGCTATAGGGAAGTTCAGCAGATTTTGTTTCTGTTTGAATGGCGGGGATTTTCCTTGATTTTTCTGCTAGTTCTTCTGCTATTGAGTCCACTCTCCTCCTTTCGAGTCTTGGCCTTTTGGTATTGGGTGTATTTTCCTGCTTTCGTTCTCCCATTGATAAGGCTTCATTTTTCTCTAAGGGTACTGTAAGCAATGGGTATTGTTTGGCATATGGCACGGTTGTTTTTTCGTCTTTCAGTGGTGTTTCGGAAGAGCGTGTTTTGACATTTTTGTTGTTTCCTTGCTCTATTGTGAGACCGTTTTCTTTTTCGTACATCGATTCTTGGGGTGCTTCTGTAATAAGTGTATTCTCAATCTCCATTGGGGTGTTTGGTTGGTTATCCGTTTCCATTTCTAGCACAGGTTCATCATTTCTTGTTGTATTGATTCGGGTAGTACCGTTTGTCACATTAGCATATGTTTCTTTTAGCGGCTCCCCTGTAATGGCTGTATGGGGGGCCAGCCGTTCAGATGGTAGTTGCAAGGGTCTCCTTTGAGTGCATTCCGCCTTGAGGTGATCATTGGAATTACATATGACACACGTTCTCGGCTGTCCTTCGTAAATGACAAGCGCCTTAAACCCTGCAATATTTACATACGAGGGTATGTGGGATTTTAGATCGATTTTGACAGATCTGATACCACTGTCTACCACGAATCTCCTACTACCATATCTCTTGTCCGATGTTACATTGAATATTGTACCGTATTTTTCGAAAGCTCTCTGTATGCTATTTGTTGAGATTTCGAAGGGGACGTTATGGACCTTAACATTTCTTATACCTAGACCAGCATGCGATATAGAGACGCTGCTTACCTCGCCGTTGCTGTGGACGAATTTTCTTTCTCCATTAGTCTCCTTTATGATACGCAGACACTCCTCTTCATCTCGAAGCTTGACGTACACCACATTGGCGAGGAAGTCGACTTGAATGCCGTACACACTCTCCTCTCGTAAGCCGATTTCATTGTAGAGCCACTCGTCGATTTCCACTGCCTTTGGACGCATGTACCCGTAGGCGAAGGAAAATTTTATCGTAGATTTTCGTACGAATTGATTTGCTTCCATGACTTTCACTAGGTTTTGTTGTATCTACTTGGTAAACACTTAACCACACAACACCAGACACCAGGAAAAATGCGAAGCGACCGCTCACTACAGCCGGCCGCAAGCGACTGAACCAAGAACCAGCACTTTGACAGCCCAGCGCGTTACCACTAGGACACCTGGACTCACAGAATCCAGTGCCTCATAAATTATATGACCAAAGAAAAAATATACATATAGATACAACAATCCGTGATTGAATAGTAATCTGTATACAGAATCGAACTGTTGCAAGAGAAGTAATCAGTTAAATGAAAATATTCTAGATGAGACTGGAACATAAATAATTTTTCATTTCGCCTATGTGTGTGTCCAGCTATGAGACACTATTTCTGGTATAGGGAAATTGCTACAGCGCTGCGACTACTAGGCAGAACATCGTGGCAACATCGCAGAAAGTAAATATGGCAACTCTTACCAGGAAAAAGTCTTAAGTTTCCTACTTCCTTCGGCAAGGAAGAATACCTTTATAACACGTAAATAATGCACGTAATAATTTAACACGAGCAGCACATTTGGCAAAAGTTTTTGTTGGTTTCAGAATTATCCAACTTACAGCTGGCAATTGAAAATACGGTGGGAATCCATGTTAACTGCATGAGGGCAATACAAAAAGTAACGTCTCCCAAGCATTCATAGATAAAGAATCAAATTAATTTATTTACAGTTTTAGAGGTTGAACAAATATCTATTTTTCTACATCATTACCATTTCGGAACACACGTTGGTCGTTGCTGTAAATGACAATGGTTCGAATCCAAGTTCGGCCATGCATATTTGTGGTTTCCAAGGTTTCCCCAAATCACTAAATATGAATACCGGAATAGGTTCTTTACAAGGGCATGGCCGAAATCCTTGCCACTACTCCTATCCAGCCAATAATCACCTCTATGTCGACGAGGCGTAAAATCATAAGAATTTTTAAATTTATTGAGGAAGTCGCAGCTGGCTTGAAATCGATTAACAATACCTTCTCCCTATCCTCATTTTTTTGTTTATTGCTTTACGTTTCATCGACTGTTGAAGTTATTACAGTAGGGAACGGCCATGGCCTTCTATAAGAATCGTCCCAGCATTTGCCTGGAGCCAGAACGTTACCGCTCACACGCCACGCTCGGTCTTCCGGTCTTTAGACATCATCAACCTTACTTTACCGGTAGACTGTGTTTGTTTGAATCCTTGAGACCTAGGCGATTATGGAGTCGATTATGACGGGTGACAAAACTTGAGCGTTCCACTTTATACCGGAGACTAAAGAACAATCACGCGAACGGCGACATCCTCATTCGCCAAAAGCTTGTATTTATTTATGTTATTCCAAACAAAGAATAACGCAGGTAATTTCACGCCTTGTTAAGTAATGAGCATTTAGACCCAGTATTTAATAAATCCCAATGCTGTAAAGATCATGAAGTAATAGTGTCAACAACTAACAGCATTGTAGAAAACGGGAAAAACGGTCATTTAAGAACTCCCTGTCTTTAAGCCCGATTCTCAATTAACTTTAATTACTTACACCAGTTATAAAAGAATTTATTTTTGTCCTACGATAATAATCTGGTTGTAAATTTTTTAGTGACAATGGTCGTTTAATTTGTTGCGGTGCTAATACTTAGTTCTGCGCGATTAACTCTCATTTATTTATATAGTGCATAATCATTATCGTCCACCTACAAAGAGAGCAATAATTCCTCTTG
The DNA here is from genome assembly GCA_031002005.1 of Vandiemenella viatica. Taxonomy (NCBI): domain Eukaryota; kingdom Metazoa; phylum Arthropoda; class Insecta; order Orthoptera; family Morabidae; genus Vandiemenella; species Vandiemenella viatica. Next base: position 23,161 of record JARYHS010001030.1, read on the forward strand.
TAAATTATTTCTTTCTGAAACGCGATGATCGTTCTACTGTGAAATAAATATATTGGAAACATGTGTGTAGTTTGAAAAGGGACAGATGATATGATTTCGGCGCGGCTTGAAACCCGTGTAGATTTTCGTCAGTTCTGCTGCCGCAAATCTTTCATGCTTACGTCGGCTATTAGTTACGAAACATTGGGTAGTTTCGCAGATGTTTATCTTATTTCCTGACGCAGTTAGGAAAGAATCATGGATACCTTATACTAATAAGCAATGTGCAGTTTCGGTACGCTTAAAAATAAAATACAAGTAAAGATAGATTTCTAAATTAAAAAAAAAAAATAATAAGAACTACTTGGATTTGAACTCGGAACCGCTCGCTCAGCAACCCAGAACGCTAACCATAGGACCACTGGAAGCTCGGTGCTACTTTCCTCGAATAGGCGTATACAACGCAGCGTAGGAAGACTGTTTCATTCAATCCATCTTGGAGAGAGACACTTCCGAAATAATTTCTTGTTTCTGTAGTTTCGTAGTAATAAAAATTCTACCTCATGGAACATGATTATCCCTTGGTTTGTGGACTGACCAGATATATGAGTGAAATATTATCCGAAGGAATTATCAAAATGAGTATAACAATCTTATCGTTATAGTTTTATGCTAATCAACCGGTAGTAATATACAGCATTGAGCCTGTTTCCTGCCTCACTTTAATGCAATCCCGTTAATTACAACTTTTTGGAAACGTTTCAAGATCTGAATTTTGGTAAAGTATTATAGAAATGTAATGGTGGGATGATGAACTGTTCAGCCAATAAGAATCGTCAGTGGGAGGAGCTTAATTCCTACCTGTTGGCCAATTGGTTCCTGCATTGACTTAAGGAAATGAAAAATCTGCAGTATAGATGGCTCTGAATAAAATATCCACCAATGAAATTGCGAGGAGGCGGAGCCAGTATTGCGTTCCTGTTGCCTGGGATGACATTGATGCCAGATTGTGCAAAATAAGAGTGATAGAATATTTCAGCAGCGGCCACAAGTAATGTCAAAGACTGTACATGATTTCAACCCCAAATAACAAGAAAAGTGTCTGTATTTATCCAATGTCAATTCAAAAGGTGTAACGTAAGGTAAAGGTCACGGGTTCCAACAGCTCCTGCCGCTTCCCGTAAGATTCGAATTCCTATCAGAACCATTGGCACAAGAATGGATGTGACTGGGTCAGCGCCACACTCGGCCGTAGGTGAAACGTCTTGGAGCAAATTTTTACGTTGATTACTTTCCTCTTGATGAGGCTGTTTGGCTTAAATTTCTATTTTGCACAAAGATAAGAAATACATTAAATTTTACTTTGTTACTATACTTTTAATTTAAATGTGTAATAGCTAAGACATAAATTTATTCTTTTTATAAAAAAAATAATTAAAAATAAAATAAAATTTTAAAAAATGCCGTGAAAAACCATTCTTTTTCAGAAATTGAAGACTTGATTCAAGAGAAACTTTTTATTAGTAAGTGTTGTCCATATTTTGACACGATTTTTTTCTGTATTAATATGGTTTTTATAAATGGTTTTTATAAAATATTGTCGATATATCGATACCTTTTCTTCCATACTTCGAACCCGATATTGATACTTTTAAAAATATCGATATATCAAAAATCCGATACTTTTAAAAATATCAACAGAGAGCAGAGAGACCTTGAGCCGCCTCTACTAAATGAACGCGCTAAAATCAATACGTCTTATGTAATAGTTAAACTGAAATTAATTCCAGACAATTAAGATTGACAACAAAAATAATATAATGAGATAATGTTTGGAATTTAATATTAGTAGTAGCCACGCCATTTACTGCCAGTTAATCACAGGCAGAGTATTTTGAAGTGTGTTGTCTTTCGACATTTACTTCAACATAATCTAGAAGGATCAACACTTTGCTTTTGGAATGCCTTATCGTTGGCGTTCTTAGTTTAGAATAGCGAGTGGTCTTTTATGACGGTCAATACCTGTAACGTATTGCCCGAGCGAGTTGACTTCCGGGTTCCTGGTCTTCTGGGCGCGCTCGTAGAACGTCGCAGACAGCTGTCTGAAGCGATCCGTCAGCAGCGGGATGTTAGTAGTCTCGTGCAGAACTGCAGTCGGGAATCTGCTCGGTAAGTGGAGGGCCCGTTTTAGTGCCCTGTTCTGTATCACCTGAAGGCGCCGAAGGTGCGAAGCAGCCGCATAGCCCCATACGGGACAAGCGTATTCCATAATTGGTCTTATCAGAGTGATATTGATGTTTACTCCCGTGGCGGGCTTCAAAAGGCTATTCCTGTTCAGCACAGGGTATAGAGCGTGTAATCTAGCACTTGCCCTCCTCCTGATATCTTGAATATGGGATCGCCAAGTCAGTCGCCGGTCAAGAGTGACTCCTAGGTACATTTTCCCAAGGGATCGTCTCGTTGTGGAGTCGAAGGGGTGGAAGGTTTTGAGTGCGTCTCTTACTGATTATGATGGCTTGAGTTTTTGTGGCATTGATGGTTATCCTCCACCGTTTCGCCCAGTCCTCAGTTGATCGAAGGACTTCTTGCAGACGCCTAGTTGCTAGGGCACATCTTCTGCTTGCCGTACAGTATGCCGTGTAATCGGCATAGGTGGCAGTAAGAACTCTGGGAGCGGTAGGCACGTCAGCGGTGAAAAGCGCATAGAGCACTGGT
>JARYHS010001032.1:0-11630 GCA_031002005.1 Vandiemenella viatica
AAGGTTATTGACATCTCTGTGATATCCGCTGCTGAAATCAGGGGACTTGGCTCTGAACAGTCTCATACGCGCTACCACTTCAAGCACCAAATTCAGAACATTTTTTTCTTAATTTATGATTTTACCTAGCTGGAGACCTTAATTTCACAACGATATGTCATTTATCGATTTCGGATAGGTATCGAAGAAGATAAATGGCTTGTATTAAAATTTAAAAAAAAAACACATTCTATAACTAATATTGATAATTTTGCCCTTTAAGGGTTGAATTCCAAAAATTTCCTTTTATTAAATATCAACCAAGGTAAAAAAAAAAAAGTTTTGAGAAATGATGATATTTTTACCCCTTAAGGGTGTAATTTGGAGAAAGTTTTTCTTAAAATATGATGTGACCATAGCGGCTAATTTAATATTTAAATCGATACGTCATTTATTGATTTCGATTAGGTATCAAGGGAAATAAACAGCTCCTGACAGAAAAATGCATTGTAAAAATATTAATATTTTTGCCCTCTAAGGTTAGAATTTTAAAAAATTTCTACTTAAAATGTGGTAACGGAACCGAAGACATTACGAAGACCTGAAGCTTTTAAATGATACCTCGTTTATCAATTTTGTTTAATTGTCCACGGAGATAAATGACTAAAGACACAAAAAACGCTTTTTAGAGATACTGATATTTATGCCCATTAAGGGTCGAACAAAGAAAAATTATTTCTAAAATACAATGTGACCATGGCGGAGACCTTAATCTTCAATATGATACCTAATTTATCTATATCGGTTATATATCAAGGGAGATAAATGGCTCGTGACACAAAAATGCATTATAGAAAAATTTATACTTTTTCCCTTAAATGGTTTAATTTCAAAAACATTCTTTCTAAAATATCATGTCACAAAGCTGAGACATTATTCCTCATTATCTGACTTGATTTATCGATTTTGGATAGATATCCAGGGAGATAAATGGCTTGATATACAAAATACTAATTTTAGACAAATTGACATTTTTGCCATTTATGGGTCGAATTACGAAAAATTCCATTCTTAAAATATAATGTTACCACGGCGGAAACCTTATTCTTTAATATGATACCTTATTTATCTATATCGGTTTGATATTAAGTGAGATAAATCGCTCGTGACACAAAAATACGTTATTGAAAATTTTATACTTTTTCCGTTTAAGGGTTGAATTCCAAAAACAATTCTTTCTTAAAATATTATGTCACATAGCTAAGACATCACTCCTCATAATCCTACTTCATTTATCGATTTTGGTTAGATATCCAGCGAGATAAATGGCTCGAGATAAAAAAAAACTAATTTTAGAAAAATTGACATTTTTGCCCTTTAGGGCAGAATTACGAAAAATTCCTTTCTTAAAATATAATGTTACCACGGCGGAGACCTCATTATTTGATATGATACCTCATTTATCTATACCGGTTACATATTAAGGGAGATAAATCGCTCGTGACACAAAAATGCGTTATTGAAAATTTATACGTTTTCCCTTTAAGGGTTGAATTCCAAAAACATTCTTTCTTAAAATATTATGTCACAAAGCTGAGACATTACTCCTAATAATCCTACTTGGTTTATCGATTTTGGTTAGATAGCCAGGGAGATAAATGGTTCGAGATACAAAAAACGCATTTTAGAAAAATCGACATTTTTGCCCTTTAAGGGTCGAAAAACGAAAAATTCTTTTCTTCAAATATAATGTTACCATGGCGGAAACCTCAATCTTTAATATGATATCTTATTTATCTATATCGGTTAGATATTAAAGGAGATAAATCGCTCGTGACACAATTACCCATTGCAAAAATATTGATACTTTTGCCCTTTAAGGGTCGCATTCAGAAAATATCTGTCTTAATATATGACGTCACTAAAGAGGAGATCTTAATCTTTAAAATGATATTTCATTAAACGATTTCAGATAGGTATCCAGTGAGATAAATGACTCGTAACACAGAAACAACTTTTTAGAAATATTGAAATTTTTGCTCTTTAAGGGTCGAATTCCGAAAACTTCATTTCTTAAAATATGATGTGACCAAAGTGGAGACCATAAGCTTTAAAAATGACACCTCATTCATTGATTTTGGTTAAGTATGAAGGAAGATACTGGCTTGTGACAAAAAAAATACCTTATAGAAATAATATATATGATACTTAAAGGATGGACCAAGAAAGAGGAAGATACTTTAATGGCATTTGTTGATTCACATGAAGCTTTTGATTATGTTAAATGGGACAATATTTTCAAATTTTTAAAGAAATCGGGTGTAAAATACTGAATGGATGAATACTTTATAAGCTATTTAAGTATCAAGCGGCTGCAATAGAATTAGAGTATCATGAGAGACATGCATAAGTTAAAAAGGGTGTGAGACAATGTCATATACTATTCTCATTTACGTTCAACTTGTGTGTAGAGGAAACAAAACAAGGTAAAGAAAAATTTGAGTATGTAATAAGTGTTCAAGGAGAAAATATCAGTGTGCTAAGATTTGCTGATATTGTTCTGTTGGCATAACAGACTTAAGAAATTGAAAAGGTACTGAATGGCATGAAAAAATAATGAAGGAAGAAAGAATAGAGACTTTCCTGCATATGCTTGAAATGAAATCTTCAGTACCGCCGGATAGTGTTTTGAAAACACGATATTTCGATGACTAGCTCTGTCGTCTTCATCAGATGTCTCAACAGCTGATGAAGACGACGGAGCTAGTCGTCGAAATATCGTGTTTTCAAAACACTATCCGTCGGTACACCCGTGAAGACTTCATTTCAATGAAAGAAGAGTTTTGACTACATATAAACCAAAGCAAGTAAAAAATAATGAATGCAGCAGTAATAGTAGATTAAATATAAAAATAGTATTGAAAAATAGTATAGAAGTGAGACACGGGAATGATTTTAAAAGCAGAATAACACTAGCAAAAAGAATCTTCGTGAAAAAAGAGAAATATTTTTGTTTCAAATATTGATTGAGGGTTAAGAAACAACTTTCTAAAGTTCTTTATGTAGAGCATAGCACATCTCATAGTGAAGCTTGTACTCTAGGAATACTGGAAAACAGGAAAATGGAAGTATTTGAAATGTGGTGTTATAGAGGATGCTGAAAGTTAAGTGAACAGATAAAGTATGAAATGTGCTATGGAAACGATGATTAGAATATATGAAACTGATAATTGAGGACTTGGGCTGTAAGGATTTAGTTGAAATTAATAGTTAATCACAAGATAAGAAGGGATAGAGTATTGCTTCAAACCGGTCTAGAGTGGGTTTTCTGTAGAACTGCTAAAATCTCTAGTTAAACAAATTCAAATTGATATCGGAAAATTATGAAACATGAGAGATTCCTACACATTTTAAGAGAATTATTATCTTAACACTCCCAAAGAAGAAACAATGTGATATTTATCATATAGTAACTTGGCATTACACATTCCATAATTGCTGACTGGGATACTATACGGTTTATAAAGGAAAGTGGAAGAGAAATTTGGTGAATATATGTTTGGATGTAAAATTGGGGTACAAAAGAAGTAACTTAGGGTTAGATTAATATTGAAAGCTCAGATTAAAAAAAAAAAAAAAAAATATCTTGGTGTTGTACATTTATTAATTGTTCTCGGGAAAACTAAGGGAGTTAAATTGTTGTATCAACACAATAAAATAAGCAACAGAATAAAAGAAAATAAGGATATTTTTATAGTGTTTTTAATTTAGAAAAACTTCTGATAATGTAGTACGTGAAAATATTTTCAAAATTTTAAAGAAATTGGCTCTAAAGTATCAATATAGAAGAATAATTTATAATATAGGTAACAGATGCCCGTAGTAAAAGTAGGGAATCAGGAAGTTAAGAAAAAATTTAAATGTGACACAAGTATTCAAGGGGAAAAGTTGGTATGCTGTTATTTGCTAATGACATTGTCTTGTGAGGGAACATATAAGAGAGCTTACTACTGAACGGCATGAAAAACATAACTGCTAGAAGAGTACAAACTAAATCTAAACCAAAGCAAGACTTAAGTCATGTGAGCTAGCGGAGATGATACTAATAACAGAATTACATATAAAAGTATGATAGAGTGATGTCCATTATTTAGCAAGTAAAATTACAAGAAATGACAAAGGATGAAAGTATATTCTTAAAAAAAAAAAAAATCAATTATTAAACTAAAACACGGAAGGTAATTTGTGAAACTTTATGTATGAAGCACAGCAGTAATAGCAAAGACAAGGAAAATTGAAATACGTATAAAACAATTGAATGACATTAAAAATTAAGTGATCATATAAAATCCAAGATGAACAAGTTTCGGAAAAGGTGGGTGAAGATGAAAGTTTGTGTAAGATTCTTACTGAAAGAAATGAGAATATTGTGGATCACATTCTGAGACAGCAAGATTAATTTATTAGATGGAACAGTTGGAGGAAAGCACTATAGAGTAAGATAAATATTAGAATATATGGGGGTAGCTCCATATGTTCCCGGTCTAAGTAGGCAGGGACATTCAAATAATTGAAATATGTACATTACTTTCCAATATAACTTCCCTTTATTGTAATATTTCTTAACTTTGCTGTCAAAATAGTCACTCGGGGCCAAATCCAGACTGTACAGTGGATGAGGGCTTTCAGAGAATCCGATTCTTTAATAATGGCCTTCACATGCATGGCAGTGTGGACAGGTGCATTGTCATACAGGAGCCTCACACCCCTTGAAAGTTTACTGCGCCTTTTCTTTTTCGTGGCGTCTCAGAGTTTCATGATCAAGTTGCCATAGTATATTGCATTTACTGAAATATTTCTTTCCTTGAAATCAAGTAACAAAATTCCTTCACTATCCCAAAAAATATCGCCATGATCTCTTCCTTGACTGGCACATTTTCACCTTTCTTGGCGGAGATTCCTCCACCTGGTGCCATTCCATTGATTCTATTTTCGACAAAGGATTGTAGCACAGGACCATGGTCTCATCACCAGTGACAATGGAATTCAGAAATGAATGTTTCTCCTCTTTCCACAGCTTCAAAATCTCTCTAGCTCACAGTTCACTCGTTCTGCTTTCTGCACTGCAGACAGAATTTTGTGAATACAATGTACACTGACCTTGTTTATTCCCAAATGTTCACAGAGAATTTGAAGGACAGTGGTTTTCAACAAGTCCAGTCTCACTGCAATTTCTTTTTCCTTCAGTCTTCTGTCTGCGGCAATTCAAACTTTTGTACCCATCATCTAAGTAGGTCAGGCTGGGAACTTTTGGACTTACCCTCATATGAAGCATGCAGGTGATTGCAGCTGCTGAGCTAAAAATGTTTGCTCAAGATAGGTAGAGATTGCATCCAACCAGCAGACAGACTGATAATGGAGGAAAAAAGTTCAAGTGCTAAAACACAATGAGTGTAAAGTAGTACTCACGTGTACTGTGTACAATGCTGTCATCTCAAATAGCAACTGTGAAAGGTCATGTAGTTTCAGTCAACTGTCTGCTTACTTTGTACAGGGTTATATTTCACCATTAATGTTTACTGTGTTTAAATTGTTTGAAAAATTAATAACGGTGTCAATTGAAAAGTGAGATTTGCTGTCTGATTCCTTAACATAAAGAATGTGTGACCATGTGTTATTCACTGATGTATTCAAAGATGTTTGTGAAGCCAGTGCAATGGATGAATCATATGTTCGTTACTGAAATCAAAATTTTTTACTCTGGTAGAAAGAACATGTATGATAAGTGAACAGGATGCCCATTAATATCACAGACCACATGCTGAAAATATTAAACAAATTCATAAAACACAATCGGCCCTACACATTAGGTGAAATGAGTAAGCAATTTTCACATGTTTCACCTACCATTCATTGAATTATCAAAGATCATTTTAAATAGATAAAATTTTGTACAAAATGGGTCCCTTGCATACTTAATGATGAACACGTAATTAGGCATATGGGGTACAGGGTAACTGCATAAAGGATATTGTTCCTGACACATACTATTGCTGAGGACAGAATGCAGGTTTCTTAGAACGTCGGAGAACAAATGACAGTTAATGGAGTTGCATCACACTCATTCACCAATCAAAACCAAAAAGTTCAAGAAGAACTAACAACACTACTCATGGTCTGTACTTTTGTTATTGATTTCATGGCTGGAAGTGCTTATACATATTGTGAAACTTAAAAGAAATTGCAGCATGCCAATCAGAATTGGTGGTTATGTCTGGTGCTGCCATTACAATTCCACTGGTGAGAAAATACAATAACTTTGCTTGTTTTTTAATTATTAAATGCATACTACTTTCTGGATTACTCTTGTAGCATTATGCCTACACTCTGCTGGTGCCTGAGAAATCATAAATTGACTTGTCTGACTTGTGTTCGATTTAGCCGAGTCTTCAGTGTCACTGTTTAATTTTTTTCTAAATATTTGTACTGATGGCTATATAGTGACTTGTGAAGCTGTTGACTGGAACTGTTTGGAAAAAATGTGAGATCTGTCACGAGTGTTGTTATTGTGGACGTCACTGATAGATTTAATTTCAGTAGGCATTGGAAACATGTAAATAGAAAGGGAAAATGGAACTGTTTATGTTGGTAGCTTAGGCTGCAAGTGAGCCCACTTCCATGATAGGATCACATTGTTTAGATTAGAAGGTTCCTGGTGAGGATATAATAATGGTGACCAAAGAGATATTAATTCAGATGATTGGTGGGAGAAATTGTAAATACCAGAGAAACAGTTTAAACTGGATAAATTAAAAATGGGGAGTGGTCAATATAAGGATTATATAGAGCAGTGATGAAAATATACCAAAGCCAGTTGTAGGACTACTGCTACTTTTACTATTACTCCATGATTCACTAAAAGTGGGTAGCAGTAGCATTTAAGCATGGGAAGGGATGTATGAGATATGGTTACATTTATTCAAGGGGTGTTCGTATAGGTTACCAAAAGACTACTACAGTTCACTATGAAGTCCTTGGGGAGAAATTCATATTCAGAGATGAATGTGTGTTTGTCACTATAAGATTATCTCTCTAGATTTATATTTTGGATACTGGTGACAATGTAACAATCACTAAGCACTGAAAATAAGATAGTGTAAGGAAAATTCACGCGGTAGTTCTGGATGTGTACACATATCCCCCCCCCCTCCCCCCGTCAAATGTTCCACTTCCAACACGAGTAAGGTTTGTAACACATCTTAGTTTTGTATTTTATCTTTTTAAATTTAGTATGATGTAATTATTGTAATGATATTTTGAATTGACAGGCTAATTTTATCATTGTGATGTAACTTATTCCCAATCTTAATTGTTAGATTCTCCCTTAAAGTGGATTCCTTCCTCTCTTCTGCTTCCTGTTCTATTGCTTTTTATGTTTATATTTGTTAGTGCTACTATACTTTTATTGTTTTCCATACATTGAAAGATTGTAATCATGCAGTACCATCTTCTAACTTAGGAAAGCTGTTGTGAAATGATTTATATATAGAAATCCCGTCTGTGGAAAAATGTGGGAGGTGGATAGGAAACTGAACAATGAACTAAGAAGAGTAACTGAATGAGCAAGAGAAAGATAGAGGAAAGAGAAATGTGAGGAAATAGGGAAAGTATGGAATGATGTACAGAATTGCTTTTGAGATAGCCTTTGGCAGTAAGGAACAGCATGGAAATATGCCACATTAGTCAAAGAATCACATGTGGTGTTGATTAGATGGCAAGAATATATAGTAGGCTTGTAGAAGGGGAATCAAATACCATGTGAAATTGAAGAGGAGGCACAGATAACAGAGGGTGGAAGAGGATTTGAAATCTTGGAAGCAAACGTAGAAAGGGCACTGATAGAGACAATCGGAAGGGAAATCAGTAATTTGCCAGTAGAAGTGTTGAAGAACTTGGAGGAAAGATGGAGATAGTCTATCTTCATAATCAGATATATGACAAATGGCAATCGCCGGATTACTGACTCGTAATGGTAATGATACCAGTTCGGAAAAAGAGCATTTGACTATAGTATAATTTTGCATGCAGCCAAAGCATTGTTGAGAGTGCTGAACAGAAGGCTGTATGAGAGGTTAGGCAGATGGATTGGAGAGAAGCTGTTAAGATTTAGGAAAGGAAGAGGAACAAGGGATGATATTGGTTTGTTAAGAATCATAGGGGAAAGATATATGGAAGGAAAGAAATTTACAATGACTTTATTAAGCTTTTGATAGAGGGCGATGGAAAAATACTGGCAGATGTCTTGAAGAGGAAAGGAGAATGCTAATACAGAACCTATATTTACAACAGAAAGTAAAAATTAAAATTTGAAATGAGATGTTGAGAGAAAGTAGCGTTCGGAGAGGCATTAGGCAAGGTTGCGCCTTTTCCATTATTGTTCAATTTATACCTATATTATTGCTTATGTGGAAAAAGAGGAGTGTCCGTTGGTGGCAAGAGAATAGAATACAAGTTTTTTCGATGTCCAAATCATAACAGAAAGAAAGAAGAACTGGATGGAACACTAGTTGAGAACAGAGTGCTCATTAACAGATGCCTTGGAAGGACTATTGTAGACAGCACATAGGAAAACAGGTGGCATAGAGAGAGGCAGAAATGGGAAGTACACCTTGTATACGGCATTGTCACGTTTCCAGCAGGAGACGAGCAATGTAGTGAGGAAGATATTCTAGTAATTATGCTGCTACTACTACTATACAATAAAAATAATAATAATATGAGTTTAGCAGCGTGTTAATACTATTAAGAGAGACAGGAATGTCGGAAAGTCAGCTGCATCAAACAATCATGTTCCAACTATCGCAAAACTGAACAGCCTTCAATAAATGAATGCAAAGCACTTCAAAGATATCATATGTATGTCATTGTTCAGATTAACGCTACTGTTAAGAAAAAGAATAAGTTGTAAGGATCTAAACATAGTAAATTGTTTAAATAACAAACACCATTGGAGCTGATCGGTGGTTTGTTTTATAGTTTTTCCTTGGCGTGATAGTAACATTAACTTCTATTGCAGTCCTTTAGTTGCTGTTCACAGGCCATAATACATAATTACTGAAGTCGTCGTTACAGTTCTACAAGTTATGCCGACCTACTCGGCTTATTACGAGAGAAGGTTTCCGGCTCACACACAAAGTAACACAATGCGTATATATGGACACATTACAATCTTTTAATAACATGAAAACTGATACAGCACGCCAGGGTGAACCACCAGTGATTAATAACCTAATTTGATCGTATTCTGAAGATTGCACAGTTTGTAAGTGGGGCAATGTTCAGGCCAATAAATATCCGCCGTATTACACTCGTTGAAAGCACAGTTCTCATCACGCCACATTCATTACACAAATGCTTCGGAGTACCACCGATATTCAGTGAGCAGATAACCTTTTGGTGAAAGATGTGTTTGACAAAATACTTCTTTCGCCACCATGTTTACACAATGACCTAGTGAACAATATTGCTGGTGGTTAGCTGGCTTATCATTTATAACCTTACAGATCATTCAGATATGAACATTAAAAATAAACACACAAAATGAAAATACATTGACTTAATCTACTATTTCTTTTTCTCTGCCTTCTTTTACACTTTGTCCCTTTCACATTTCATGTCCTATAAAGTACATTTGGTCATACCCACACATAAATCACAAAACTGTCCATCCTATCATGAGATACAAGCTGGCATAAGTGCATACTCGACTAGCCTTCACCGTATCTAGGATAAACAAAGGTGCAGGTCGCTTATCGGCGCACGACCACCCTGAAGTAGGCAACTGTGTCACACTCGAGTAATGACAGAATACCAAAGTAATGATACCAGTACTCTACCAGTAATGAATTGGATTTACTACCTCTTGTTGGGAAGACAGAACAAACATGATAATCTAAGCCTAACGAAGTGCAAAGGATGGGTGTGCATGAATGTTTCAACCATACACAATGAGGCATCTGAAGACTGTGCCTGACCCCCTTTACTGAACATGTGTTCTTCTGTCTTACGACATTCCTCGCTTCACCAAACAACTTTAAACCTCGCTTCTTCCAACTTTCTTTTCTTCCTTCCTATTCACATTCTTCGCTTCTTCATGCAAACGTAACTTCCAATTTTTTTCGCTGCTTCCAACTTTCTTCTTTTCTTCCTTCCTTCTTTCTATTCGCATTCTTCGCCTCATCGTACAAATGCAGCTTCCGCTTGTTCTATCTTACTCCCTTTCTGCAAATATTTCTTCTTTCATCTGCGGATAACAAAAATCAACTTCTTCTCTCTTTCTCTCTGGTCTTCTTGTTTGTATCACGCCTGTGTTGGAAGATGTATAACACCTTTCTTTTCTTTCTTAGATTGGGTACTTTCTTCACCTGCATCTTCTACCCTCCTGACACCATGATATCGCAACTACCTCTGCTCTTGTCATTCACAACATCACAATTTTCTGCTTGGTATTCATCTTCTTTTTAATTTCAAATGCTATCCTGCATACCTTCTTTTGTTCCACAAATCTGACAGTGCTTCAGTAACTGGTCTGATTCTTCGCTCATTACCATCTGCTTCGTCTCTTGAATTGCCTCCGACAAGATTTCAGGTTTTACTGTAGTTACTTCTCGTACATCTTGGACTTTCACTTCCAGTACCTCATCTTCTTCCGTCGCAACTTTTCTCTTTATATTCAGGTTCTTTGCAAGATATATCTGTTGGTTTTATCTGACTTGTCCGATTCAAAATATCTTCCATCGACTCTTCTAAGCCGACCCTAACCTCTTTTGACTGAGTGATATTATCCTCTAAGCGAGTCTCCATCTCTTTCCCTAGATTTTTTAAATACTGCACAGTTTTTAAAAAAAAACTGCTGGCTAATGATTGTAAGTCATTTCGAAGACTACTAGCCATAGACATGAATTATTTTGAAAACTACATCTACAGACTGCAAATCACTTCAAAGACTACCGATATCTGACTTCAAATCATTTCAAAGACTACTTTCCATAGACTCTACCTTACACTCGGCCTTATTTTAAAAATCACTGAAGCTTCTATCCATAGATTCCAACATAGACTCGATATGATTCTGAAGACTCTTTTCCAGATCTGACTTAAAATTGTCTAACTTATTTTGAAAGTTATTGTCCATGGATTCTAACTTATTCTGAAAACTACCGGTATCTGACTTCATAGACTCCATATTCTTTTGAAGACTACTGTTCATAGACTTTAAATACTCAATCAACGCACCCGTGGACAGTTCAGTTAGTGTACGGTGTAGTTCACCCAATGGCATATCCCTCAGTACTGCCGCCTCTTCCATGTTTACACTCTCTCCAGAAGACACGACACTAACAATTTAAAAACCTCTCAGAATGGAGAAATCGCAACCACTGCACCAGCAGGAGTGTAGCACACACAAGTATTTTATATACCACGAAGACAAGGCACTGACACAAATCAATTGAATTCTCTGGCAAATAAGTTATATGCCTTTGATTTAAATATCTCTAATGGCAATGTAGCATCCACATTAATATTCACAGACCTAAACAACATAGCGGAAACTTTTGTTCCCAAAATCGACAAGAAAGTTTGAGGAAGAA
>JARYHS010001033.1:0-13675 GCA_031002005.1 Vandiemenella viatica
CCCTCCACCCTTGTCATAATAACGAAGGCATTGTCAATAATACAACCCTTGCCGTTACTGTTGTTTACATCCGGGGGAGGGCTTTCAACCCTTGCCCGTTTGTATGAACTGGGTGTGTTTTTATTTACCTGCGACACACCCGGGCCGCAGGGGTTTTTTTGGTTTTTTGGGAGTAGGCATTGTGGTCCCACGAGTAAAAACCATTAAAGAAAGAAATGCTATTACAACAGGGGTGCGCAGGTGCCCCTGAGGTTGTACGTTAGCGAGTGATCTGCCTCTCACCCATGCACCTCCTCGGCACGTATCCGACCTTGAGGTTGAGGGGTTTTTTATAGAGGTTTGTACCGTCCTCGCGATCCGGGCGATGAAGCCAAGATCCCCGTTCTCCTAGGCACACAACGTTCCACCGCCACGCCCTACGGTGGTCGTTGAAGCATGGTAGGAGTTTACGGTGTGGGAAACATGCGGCGCTCACAAGTTTCCAGCTCGGGCACCGCGGGTTCGCCAAACCCGTACCTGGCACCTGCGTACCAGGCCCCTGCGGGGGGCTGTGTTTTAGCTGTTCTTACGTTCTGTAACCTGGTGTCAATATTTTGCAACGTATTTATCTACGCTCATTTATCTAATAATTCTCGGCTAGTAGTGTTATTGTTTTTCGTCTGGAGGAGATACTTTATTGGCGTATACAAGTTTACTATATTATACTGAATCATCTGTACCGATGTTACTTTTACTCGCGGTCAGATTGGGTATCCATATGATATAAGATGAAGAATCACTGATTTGTACAGATTAACTTCTTGTATCAGCAGTTCTTCGAAATGTTGAGCAATAGGTGTATGATAACCGCGAGGTATACCAAGCGTATTTGTTGGCCTTTCACCATTATGCTCAGTAAACGGCTCAAGTCTGGTTTCTTCTTTGCAAAATATCTCGCAGTAATCTTTGTTGGGTTTATTGAATTTTTATTTTTTCCTGCAGTAGTTTGCAAATTCAGGCAGTTTTCTTTAGGCGTCCGATATTGGTTTAATACCAGTATCCTATTATATAGAAGGCAGTATCATCGGAAAATTGCATCGGACGAATATGCGATATGGTTGGTATGTCATTTACATATGCATCGTACAGCACAGGGGAAAGTACTGAGCCCTTGTGGAATGTCTTTTTCCATTAATAGCTTCCATGACCTGTGACGGACCAGCCAAAAATAAAACCGAAATTTTCTCGCAGTCATTTAATAATTATAGTAAAATCATATACGAACTGAATGCAGAAGACGTCTAGAATTTCCTAGATACTAGGAATATGAAATACAGCATGGACTCCCAAGAGAATACTAGGCACACAGCAATGTCCATACACGCAGAATAATCTCCAGAAGACTCCATCGAAACACCTCAAAACAGAAATTCCACAACACGCCCAGCACCAGGCAGGAGCGTGCCCACAAAAGCCAAGCACATCGACCTGGCCAGCAACCAAGACACGAACAGGAGCGGACGGAACTTCAAAAATCAACCAAAGAGGAGGAAACCGATGGCAGCGATACAACAATGCTTCCGCTGCCAAGGATTCGGGCACAAGGCCTCGGACTGCAACAAGCAAGTGTGTTGCATCCGCTTCGGCGGGAACCACAGCAACCTGGTATGCTCACGTCCGAGAGAAGCAACGCCGAGATGTGCTAACTGCGGTTCTGACCACGCCGCCAGCTACGGGCTCCTGTGAAGAGAAGGCTCCAAGCCGCCATCGGAAGACGTCAACATCAACCCAGCCATGCCCGAACAGTCGAAGGACCGGGCGGCCCACAGAAAAGGGCGTCAAGCGGCGGCAAATACCATCCGCCGACCGACAAAAGTGACCAGCGCGTGCATCAATGCTGCATCCATGAACCAAAACGTGAAAATCAGTTGGGGAAAATCGTCCAGTTGCTAACGCAGCTTATTACGGCGATGATCCCCAACTGACAACACGAATCCAGTAGGGGGTTTTAATATAAGGACGCCTACGGCGTCCATAGCCATTTTCCTCCCAAAAGTGAAATAAAAATGTGTCCCCAAAACAACACCCAACTGACACCCAGAAGTTTTACTACCAAAGGTAGTGGTACTTAAAAAAAAAAAAGATTTGTGATTGGAAATTAATTTACTTCTACTTTCGTGGGCAAATAAGAGCTTAGTGTTCGGGATGTTCTGAAAACCGCTGCAACGAATAGGAACCCAGTCCTTGCAATCATTAGGGGGTCGTAGCAGAGAACGCAACACGTGTGTTACCATTGCGCACCTATGAGCTACTACAGTATTGAAAAATTTTGTTTATCAGGATATTCCAAATTAATTTGATGTAGCAGCTAGGTATCGTTGTTATTGTGTCCATTTTCTGTATCACATTATCTTAGCATACTTAACGTAAGATTTTTTAACGTCAAGAAAAATTGATGCTACTGATTTCCCACTACTTGATGCCTTTTCAGTATAGTCGACAAACTGAATTTAAAGCGCAGTTACAGATAGGCGATATTAGAAACCAAATTCTTACAGTGATTTACCTGAATTTTTGTTAATCCTTCTCAACATAACTTGTTTCCTTAATCGTTGCCATGGAGCTCAATAAATTGGTGGGGCGGTAATTCCAAGGTATAGAGTGATCTTTGCCTGCTTTTGGTATTGCAAACGAAAGCTCACGTGTATAGTTTCTTTTTTTTATGGTTTTACATATCATCGACGTCGATATTATTAGAAGTGGGGAAGAGCATGGAGCAAAGAATGGGAAGAAATTCGACCATGGCATTTTAAATGAAACATATCGGCATTCGCCTGGATTGCTTTGGGGAAGCAATGGAAATCCCAAATCTGGATGGCCGGACGGGGAACATACATAGCAACACTGAAAGTAGATCCATACTCTTTTCTGCCATAAATGCTGGGCGCTTATTCGGAACATGCCCAGCGAATGAGTGTACATCGCTAGGTACTCACAGTAGGTGGTCTTGTAGCGCAGTTAACCTTATTTTCGGGGTAACTCTTCAGCCGATATAGAATGCGCCACTAGCTGCTGAAACCATGCTCTTGACAGTACTATTCAGCAGGAAATTCTCAGAGCATACATTCTGCATATACTCTCGATATCTGATAGTGTTTAACGAGTGTTGAATTAACCGATGTCATTATGTTTTTAATATCGAGAGGGATAGTAAAGGGCACCAGATTTAAGCCACTGACGGACTGGCATAGAGCGTGCTGCGAGCGTTAACCACAGATCTCGGAAAGCGATTTCCGTGACAGATGTATACCCGCATCACAGGAATCAGCGATGCAGACGAAAATAACGGCCGGTCAGCCCGATCAGCGTTGGCTCATAATTATCGAATGCTGACAGTAGCGCGCTCCAGATCCGCGGATTAGCCAGGAACATGGCGAATAATTCATAGCCAATTAACAGGGCCGTGAATTATTCAACGGCGGCTCGGCCCACAACGAATCGTTCAAGGCCCCTCCCGACGGTTTGATTGTAATTTTTTTCTTTTTCCCATCTGGTAGTTGCCGGGATTAATTTGGTCTAAGACCCTCCAGCCAATAAATTTGTTATCAGAAAAGTAAGCGGCTTCGGCAAGGATTACCTGGAGCGGTCTCTGAAGAAATAACAGGGATCAGGGGAAGCAATCGCACCTCAGGTCTCTATGCTTCATTTCAGTGTACCAGTAGCTGAAGGAAACACAGACGAAGGGTAGTGGATGGTAGATATTAATGAACAGAAGTAAGGGTAAAAAGATCGTCTATATGTGTCAATTTGATAATTCTTCCTACCAGTTTGTCAAACATATTAATGGCGACAATGAAGGACACATATGGCATTCGGGCATAATGATTACGGTTTTTCCCATAATTCCCAAGGCAAATGCTTGTACGGTCCTCATCTCAAAACAGACCCACTACATGAACAGAATAAGAATCATAACTGCACAAAGCTTACACAAACATTCACTGCCAGTGTCTTTTAGGTTGGTTACTTCCAGACTTAGTTATTAACAGTGTCTATACCCGAAGCATACAGATAGTTGTGATTATTATCCTTAGTATATATATTGTGATATATGTATGTATATATATTCTTTTGGGCCAATCAGGACCACGTTATGCCTATGTTTGGCTTGAATTTGCCGTTGATGTCTACACATCAATGTTACCACTAGGGTTGTTAGCTCTAGACGGGACCTACAGTTTAACATGGAATCCAAAGCGCGGAAGCGTTCTGTTGTACTTCACGTTACATAGTAAGCGGGTCTGTTTTGAGAAGAGGACCGTACAACCATTTGCCAGTGTCAGAGGTGAAAGTCGGATTAAGGGCTTGTGAAAATCCCCGCCGAGACAGGGACTCGAACCGAAACCTTTTGATCTCCAGGGGGACGCCTTAACCACTGAGCCACCAGGCCACTCCTTGTGATTTATGTATTATAAAAAATGATCATTTATTAATTAATCGAGTCACAATGGTAGTTTTGATATGCATATATCACCCGTTTATTTTTTATATTACTTGTTTGTTTTTAATATCATATCAATACAGTCAGAATTTTACTATTATCATGTTCAGGTAACATCACTGTGATTAACAACGGTATAGAAACAGTTCATGGATTTTATTAATCTGGCACTATCCTGGAATGATTTTGGACGAACATTTAAATCTAGTGCACCGCAAACGTAACTTAAATTCGCAGATGATAACATCTGTTTAAGAAACAGTGGCATAATTATACCGTTAACGCCCGCGGAAAATTCATCGAATGGGGCCTTTCCTTAGTGCCGGATCTACGGGGGGAGGGGGGGGGGGTTGAAATTGAAGGGAGAAACCGAGGCACAATGGACGTGGTCTGTCTGATTGGTTTAGAATCTGGTGCTTAACACCCTCTGCCACCAACAATGTTTGTGATTTGCAGAGTATGGATGTAGATTGAAGAGGTGGGCCCCCTCGGGCTGGGTACCCCCTGCGGCTGGGGGCCAATTGCATTTTACCCGTCCCGCCACCCTATTGTTACGCCACTTTAAGCAAATTACCTTGTGTTCGGTTGAATTGTTAGAAACATGACTTGAACGGAAGAAACTCTGCGTAACTATGAACACAAATATAGAAGACTAGCTTCTGCCCGTAACTTCGTCCACTTGACTCTTTCATTATTTTACAAAAGATTGTTACTTGAAGTCAACTATCGAAGTTACTCGTACTGACGATCTGACTTAATGTAGACAATGCATAGTTATGAATGTAACAAATGCAGTGAGAAACCCGATGGAAACACGACGCCCATAAATAGGTTAAACGACGTATGATGAAAGTTTTGAATCACAAAAAAAAACCAACAACAACAACAACACCAACACCAACAACAACAACGACGACGACAACAACAACGACAACAACAACGACAACAACAACAACGACAACAACGACGACAACGACAACGACAACGACAACGACAACGACAGCGACAGTGACAACAACAACAACAACAACAACGACAACGACAACGACGACAACAACAACAACGACGACAACAACAACGACAACAACAACAACGGCAACAACAACAACGGCAACAACAACAACGGCAACAACAACAACAACAAAAACATTGATCTTCATGAACATGCGCCAGTAGAAACCAACATTTATTCGCACATCCGATGGCTTGGTAGCAGTTAAGCAAAACTGAAACCCACTAATAATATTTTTTGTGGTTTTGATAACTTACAAGGAGATACCTCCAATTGTAAATATCATGGACAGAGGAACGATGTGGCAAAGCAGTAACATGCGCTTCTTAACCGTTGTTGAGAAAATCGGCATGGAAATATTCTGTTCCGTTCAACTTTTTTATTTATTTATTTATTCAAAAATGTAATTTCTAGCAATCAGTTTCAATTATGGATATAATAAGTTTTTAAAATGCCTTTCGTTGAGGAAAACCGACTGTGTTTCGTTTTATCCTTCCCGTCCAGTGATGCGAGAATGAACATATTTCCTTCAAATGCAACGGTCTAGTAACGACATTTGTATTTACCACCTGCTGCAGCAAATTTTTCTAACGTTGTTTGCTAACAACATAATGAAGTTCGAAAGCGTCGATTTTTTTTACAACAAACGGCATTTAAAAACTTATTAGATGCCTAATTGTTGTTACAGATTGCCGGGAATTATTTGTATACACATTCGAATAAATAAAAAAAGTTGCCAGCAGTGAGATTCGATCGGGCGCCGACGGGGTTCATGAAACAGAGAGCTTGCTCGCTGCTCCACCCACCCCTTAAAAGCGTATGTTATTGCTTTGCCACATTACTCCTATAACACGTAGTATGAATTAAAATCCGATTTTACAATTACCGGCCTTCCCTTATTAGCGGTACAATCGTCTTCTGTCTCAATCCGGTAAGAGAATTCCTCACCTTAACGTGAAATCCAAAGACGGAGCGTGCAAGAGTTGAATATTCGCTTCATTTCCCGATAATTTTATTTCGATTCAGAATACAATGATGCCTTTGGTACGTATCTTAGTGTAATATAGACTGCTACAAAGATATTTGCCTTCGATTGGATACTAATTTGGAGGCACTTTTATATTCATTTCTCAGGTTTACGAGGTCACTTCAATGTGGAACATATCTTATTTTACTCCTCGGACCATGGACTATACAGAAACTATTTTCTCACCTTTCCAATGATGCATTAATATTAAACATACCTCATTATACTCCTAAGACACTGGGCTCCACAGTGTTGAAACCCCCAAATCACCACGGACGGTTCTACGTGAATCTCTTACAACAAAATTAAGTTGCTTCTCGCAGTCGAGATGTTACTAATGTATTATATAAATTGAAGTAGTACAACGGGGAATCATTCCGACCAGAGAAGGTATGATCATCAAAACCCCTGATCCAAACCTACGGACGACCTTAATAACTAAAGTAGGACCAACAATTTTCGGCGATAACGCCACCATCATATCGCTTAACCAAAAACCTAACAAACAACCTCAACCACCACGACGTCCTACAACCTTGACGGTAGTAATCAGGGGAGTTGATCCCACAATCTCCGATGCTGAAGTAGAGGAAGAACTAAAATTAAATAGTGAGCTATCGATTAGGAAAGCATTAAGAATCAGGAACAATAATGGACCTACCTACATGGTAAGAGTTTTTACAGAATGTCCCAACACAGTTGACTTTCTATTATCCAATGGGGCTACCATCTATTATCAACGTCACCGTGTGGAACCATCCAAGACCGCACCACCTCAGCCAATACGTTGCCAAAAATGCTTAAAATACAATGACCACAATACACAAGATTGCCGGAATGATCCTATATGCCCACACTGCAAGGCCAACCACCCGCATAAAGATTGCCCCAATCTACAAACTCCTCCAATCTGCAATACCTGCAATCAGAACCATCCTGCATATTCGCTTAAATGTAAAGCGAAACCACCTGCGGAGAAACCAGAGTTAACTGTTCCAATCCGACCTATAGACCCACCTACTCCACCATCAAACTCTATCCGCCCCCCACCTTCGGTTGAAGATATCATCCGCTTTACTACTGTAGTTCTGCAAAACATCCATCCTTTCAACCGTCAACATACCCTACAGCAAATAATACTTGCCGCCCGTAACATTTTCCACATAAATGTAACAGCTACGTATTCCCAAAACAGTGCCCATTTCTACTTCCAACCTATCGAAACACTCGTATAAACCACACACACCCAACACACACACACACACAGAATGGACACTAACACATACAATATTGTATTCAACAACATCCGCTCACTAAACACTAACAAAATACTCTTCCAGAACCTCCTACAGACACACAATGTCTCCGCTTTTGCTTTAAATGAAACTTTCCTCCAACCGACTCACCATATCCGGCTTACCCCTTTTGAAATAGCCCGATCAGATAACCCTCTACCAATTGCTCGAGGCGGTGTAGCCATCGGCTATCACCGCAACATCCCGGCAAAAATACATCCACCTCTAAACATCAGAAATGAGCATCTATTGGTCACAGTTTTCCTCCCATATCTGACAGTCACCCTTGTTACTATCTACATTCGTCCAAACGAACCCCTCCCCTTTAACTTCCTACAGTATATAGATAACACATTTAGTAATTACATAATAATGGCCGACCTCAATATCCACTCCCGATCAGACTATGAAAAAAGAACTCTACGTGACAACCTCGATGCCTTACGCGGACAAGACATTGACATACCAGAGCCGACACGACCAGCTACTAATACGACGCCCGACATAATCATAGCATCCCCTTCTCTCCTTAGGCGCACCAGTCTCATAGTGCTCGATCCTAACGGTAGCGATCATCTACCAGTCCTCATCAAAGTAGCATACCATACTCGACAACTCAGAAATCATATCGACCCATCACAAATCCGCAAAATTCAAGATTATAACAGAACAAACTGGACTGAATACAGACGACATATAGACGATGCTATGAATAATTTCCAACCCTACTTCCGACATGCCGATGATGTAAACAGTACAGCAGACTTCCTCCATGACACGCTGACTTCCGCAATTGAAACGCAAATCCCCAGAAAATTCGCAAATCCTCATAAGCCGGCTCTCCCTCCCCATGCAGTCCTGCTCCTCAAAGAATCCCGCCGCCTCTACCGAACGTTTCTAGCCACGCGTGACCGGGATGCACTCACCCGACACAGACAGCTACAGCGACAAGTACGCAACTATCTCACTGCCAAAAAAAGACTCACCTGGCGAATGACTTGCGACAGACTCAACTCATCCATGACCACCAACTCGGGACAGTACTGGAATGCTTTCAAGAGACTAACTGGAACAAAAACTGCAGTTTCCTACCCTATCATCCACAACAACCGCTCCATTCCCGACGATGAATCAAAAGCCAACCTGTTCGCAACCCACCTTGAGCTAACCTTTTCCTGCCCTCTTGAATCACACTTCAACTACGAGATGACTGCCGACATACATGAACGAACCGACACCAACCTACCACCTCTAGCGCCCGACATTCAGTATTATGAGACCACGCCACGACATGATCTAAATTCACCTATAACAACCGAAGATATCCGACAGGCACTAAAAAAGAAACGAAATACTGCTCCCGGTCACGACGCTATCACCTACCGCCACCTAAAAGAATGCCCCCTCTCCTTTCTTCAAATCCTATCTCTCCTCTATACCGCAATCTTATATACAGGCATATATCCGGGAAAATGGAAAATATCAAAAATATTGTTATTTCCTAAAGCTAACAAACCCAAATCTGAACCTTCCTCATACCGCCCTATTAGCCTCACATCTGTATTCAGCAAAGTCTTTGAAACAATTCTAACTCGCCGCATCCACCAACATCTGCAACAATTCCTTCCACTCCCACCCACCCAAGCCGGTTTCCGACCAAACTACTCTGTAGACGACCAGCTTCTCCACCTGACGCAACTTGTGACAAATCAACAAAATAAAAAGAAATCGGCCATTCTCATCTCTTTAGACGTGGAGAAAGCCTTTGACAAAGTATGGCACGCAGGACTATTATTTAAACTACAGTTATATGCGCTACCAATATCCTACGTCCGCCTTATTGCAGCTTTCCTTACCAACCGACAAGCCTACGTCATCATTAATAACTCCCGTTCCAGGTACTTTACTCCAAATGCTGGTGTGCCTCAAGGTTCCGTCCTCTCCCCACTCCTTTTCCTATTGTACACAGCTGATATTCCCCAACCACTCTCTCCCATCTACCTCTTACAATTCGCCGACGACACCGCCTACCTCGCTTGCTGCAATAACCTTCAACAATCCGCCAATGCATTACAAAAACACTTAGACAGCTTTATAGAATGGTGTAACAAATGGAGACTGACAATCAATCCACAAAAGACGCAAGCAATAATTTTTGGACGAACTACAAGACGATTTAGACAACATGACTTTAACATTACAATCTACGGCAAACATATTAATCTCACAAAAACAATCAAATATCTGGGACTGACGCTAGACCGCCAACTTACTTGGACTGCCCACCTAAAGACGATCAAAGACAAAGCTAAAACACGACTTAACTTGATAAAAAGACTGACAGGACATAGGTGGGGTCTAAACGCCGGGACTGTACTCCATACATATAAAACATTAGTAAGACCTATTTTAACATATGCCAACACCGCTTGGATATCCGCATGCCCAGCTCATTACAAGGCACTGCAAATAATAGAACGCCATGCACTCCGCCTCGCTTACAGAATCCGTCTACCCTTCCCAAACCACACCCTGTACGATAAAATATCCTTTCCGCACCTCCTGCTCTTTCTCGAACGCCTCAGAATATCCTTCACAGTACGCAGAAACAACACACACAATCCACTCTCCACTCCACATATCAAAACTCCAGACGCACTAAAACCATATCACAAATATATACCACCAGCTCTCCACCTCTACGCACTACACACATTAAACAATAGAAACTTCAATAGCCTCCCTATACCCAATCAACATATCCGCCCAGAAATATACCCTTCATTTCAATCATAACTGTCAGTCACAGAAGAAAATGAAATACCAGAATTAATAAAATCTATCATGGAACAATCCGGCAATCTTAAAACTGTGTGCAATAAGTTCTAAAAGTAAAATAAAATTGTACAACATTATAAAAGCTATATATTAAAATATGTATTGTAACATATACAAAGTATACTGTAAACCATTGTAAGAATGATAAATTGTAACAAATAGACCAGACTTGTAATAAAAAATGTAGGCTGAAGAGCGGGCGTCACCCGCTGCCAGCCCATCCCCATGTGTGGGGAAATGAAATAACAAATAAATAAATAAAAAAAAAAAAAAAAAAAAAAAAAAAAAAAAAAAAAAACGGGGAATGTTATGATGAAATTAATTAATAGGTCTTTAAGGGCGTAGATTTACCTTACATTTTATCACGTAGAAAATTTTTGTCTTATTTTGTATGTATTAGTGAGAATATTCAGAAACCAAGTTTTCGACCACCGATACCAAATTTCTGTGGCCAACATTTTGGTACTTTTTCAGTTTTTTCGTCTATAACTCCTTCCTGACGAGTCCTAGCAAGAAACACTTTATTTCCAATTTGAAAGATGACAAAACGTCCCACAACTTTTGTAGTACAAAATTTAATCTAAACTCAAAACTAAGCGAGCTAGAGTTCTTCGAAAATCAGCGAAATTTCACACTTTCCAGAAAAGTTGGGTGTTTTCCTACTATGTCGCTCAAAATGACCTGCAACCACAGTACGTATAATTGAAATATATGTATTTCTGCATGACATAGTATATGTATGTACTATACTTTGTTTACTGATGGTCAATTCAGTAATCATAGGGCATTGTTGGCCTGGAGGTTCTTGAGGATTGCTGGTAGCTCAGTGGTTAAGGCATCTGACTGGAAATCGAAATCCCGGTCTCAGCTGGGATTTTCAAAGGCCAATAAACCGACCGTCAGCTATGCCACAGCTTGCTGTGTAATATGAAGCACGCAAGAACGCTTCTGTGGTTCGGATTCCACGTTAAGCTGTAGGTTTCCCATACCCGGTACTATTACCTGGTTAGTAAACAAGCATTGCGCGGCGAATCGAAAAACACTATCACCTGGTGGCCGAGCAATTCTTCGGAATCTTCCGGCCAACAATGCCAAATGATTATTGAATTGACCATCAGTAATCAGAGTATAGTACATATACAGGGTGCGGCAGCATAACTTCCTTTTTTCAAAACTTAATAAAACCCATTGTATGAATCAGAACATTTTTATTTGTTTTTTATAATGTAGTTTTGTTTACTTAGTTTTGAACAGCAAATCAGGTAGGTGACGTCCCGCATTCTGCACAAACTGAGTAAACCGATTTCTGGTGTTTGTCATGACTCCTGCCAGCATACCAGGCATTATGTTGGCAATTTCTTCATGGATGTTGGTCTTCAAATCTTGTAGAGTCCTTAGACCGTGCACATAAATATGGGATTTGAAAAAAAAAAACGAAGAAAAAATCACAATGGGTTAAATCGGGAGAGCGGGCCGGCCACTCCAAATCGTCCCTAACTGAGATGAGGCGCTCTGGGAAGTGTTCCCTCAAAACAGTCATTGATGCTCTTGAAGTGAGTGCCGTTGCACCGTCTTGTTGGAACCAAGTGTCCCGTAAGTCCAACTCATCTAGCCGTGGGGAAAAATTCCTGTAACGTGTTTACATACCGGTCCGAATTCACTGTCACTGTGATTTTCCTCAAAGAACCAGGGACCAATAATTCCACCTGGGAAATTGCACATCACACTGTGACTTTAGGTGAATGCAAAGGCCTTTGACGCAATTGTCGAGGATTGGTGTCAGCCCAGTAGCGTATGTTTTGTTTGTTGACGTATCCACACAAATGAAAATGGGCTTCATCACTAAAAAAACAATAGTGTCCTCAGGAACATCTGCCAGAAGAACCTCACACGCGTTCCTCCGAGAATTGAAGTCACGTTCAGAAAGTTCCTGCACAGTCGCCATCTTGTATGGTTGTAAATAAAGATTATCATGAAGAATTCTACTAACACAACGATCGGAAATTCCAAGGGCAGACGCATGTTTGCGCGCAGAACGTCGTGGTGATCGCAACATTGAAGCTCTCACTGCCTCAGTGTTGTCAAGTGATCTAATGGGCCGAGGGCCTCCAGTTCTTTGTCTTGTTGCACTTGCAGTTTGTCTGAACGTAGTGACCCACGTAACAATTGACTTCCGGTCGGGACAGGGACCAACGGGGCTAAATTAAAGCGATTTCGAAAAGCGCGCTGGGTTGCGGTCACTGAACATCCGCTCGAAAAGTAGGCCTTAAAGGCAAACGCTTGCTCCTCACTGTTCCAACGCATGATGGCGACTGAACAGTGTCGGGACAAAACTTTATAGTCACGCCTCTCGAATGAGACCACTTGCGCTGCGCTACGATATCAATTGACAGAATGGAGCGTATTTTAAAAAAGGAAATTATGCTGCCGCACCCTGTATATACTATGTCATACAGGAATACATATATATCAATTATATATACTGGGTTTCCAGGTAATTTTGAACGAAAAACTAGGAAAAAAAAACCAACATTTCGTAAAATGGTGAAATTTTGCTGATTTTCGAAGAACTGTAGCTAGCTTAGTTTTGAGTTTAGAAAAACATTTGTACTACAAATTTATAGGAAATTTTGTCCTCATTCAAATTGTAAATGAATCATTTCTTGCTATTACTCAATAGGAAGGAGTTATAGACGAAAAACTGAAAAAAGTACCAAAATTTTGGCCACAGAAAATTGTGCAGAGGGTGTCAGATATCGAAAACTTGGTTTTTGCACACTCTCACCAACAAATACAAGTTAAAAAAAAAAATCTACGTGATATAATGTTTGTAAGGCCCCCATTTTACTAATGTAATTTAATGTCATTTGCATGCAAATTCTAATTTAAATTTTGTTTTGTGTTGTAAATAAACCAGAAGTTTGTGCCCCTCGTATGTTTTACTTTTCCAAAATTGTTCCAAAGACGGTGTAAGTGTATTGCTACATATCAGTTGACAAATAAACAAAGGATAGAACTGAGAC
>JARYHS010001036.1:0-10980 GCA_031002005.1 Vandiemenella viatica
AAATTATTTAACTGTTTTTGTCAGATACTGTGATTAAAATCTTTGTATCTATTAGCTACATGTTTCTTGGTTATTTTTTAATCTTTTGAATAGTGTTTTACTTATTAGGTTGGTAAATTCATTTAGCATTGTTTTTCTTATTCCTATGGGTTTATGGTAATATTCCTAAAGTGTATTTTTTGTGGTGGTTTGTTTCGAGTATTTTCATGAATGTTGTATCTTTAAACGAGCAATTCTTGTATGTATATACAGGGTGCTTCAAAAAAATGTATACACACTTTGAACCGTTCTACAAAGTTAAATTTCAGGAAAATAAAAAGCTAAAAGTCCAATGTAAATCAAACATAAACAACAAATGTTAATACTGTTCAAATTGGTGACCTGCAGCATCAATACAATTCTGAGTACGAGTCACCACAGATTCTGTACATTGTATCAAAACGTCCAATGAGATTTCTCTACACACTGCTTGAATCTCATTCCAAAGAATGTCTAGGTTACGTGGTTTACGTTTGTACACCTCATCTTTTACTGTGCCCCACAAGAAGAAATCCAGTGGTGTAAGGTCTGGAGAGCGTGCTGGAAACTCGATTGGCCCCCTGCGTCCTATCCACCGGCCCGACAAATTTTGATCCAGGTAAGCTCGTACGTCCCTGTGATAGTGCGGCGGAGCACCATCTTGTTGAAAATAAAAATCATCATTACCGTATAATGCACGAATGGCAGGAAATATGGAATCAGCAAGCATTGTTAGGTAATTAATACCAGTTACAGTGCCTTCAAATCGAAAAGGTCCAATGAGTCCCCTTGAAGACAAACCGCACCACACATTTACACCTGGCAAATTTACAGCTTTTTCAATTGTAATGTGAGGATTTTCTTCACCCCAGTAAACACAATTGTGCCTATTGACAGTTCCATTAAGTTTGAATTGGGCTTCATCCGACCAAATGATGCTACCCATAAATCCCGGTTCACGTATCACCATCTCCTGAATCCATTCACAAAATTGCAACCTTCTATCTGGATCGTCGTCACTTAGCTGTTGCACCAGCCTTGGAATGTAAACACGATACTTGCCTCTCTTCAGAATGCGTAGCACGCTGCTAGCACTTACATCACTTTCACGTGCCCCTTGCCTTGAAGATTTGTTAGGAGAGCGTTGAAACAGTTCCAAGACTGCCATTGATGACTCATCACTTGTAGCTGTTCGAGGCCGACCTGAATGACCTTTATGCACATCACACACTGTTCCATGAACTTCGAACTTGTCTCGTATGCGTCTAATTGTTAATCTTGAAGGTGGTTCTGTATCATACTCCCTTCTCCACTGTCTTTGAACTTCAATTACATTCTCAAACTTCCAGTACCATTTAATAACCTGCTTACGTTCTTCAAAACTTAAACGTACGTCCCCCATGTTGATATTACAAATTCCAACTGATAATATAACATAGAGGGACGATTATGCTGGCACCTGGCGAAGAAATATAACACTAGCCTTGAAGAGCGGGAAAACAACAATAGTTTAAAGTGTGTATACATTTTTTTGAAGCACCCGGTATATATTGGATCTCGGAAACAGCTATGACGATTTGGATGAAATGTCACATTTACATAACATTTTGTTTTTTAAGTTTATATAGATAGGTATCTTCCCTGCAAAAATGCAATTTTACAAAATTCAAACAATTTTTGCACCTGGTATCTCGAAAACGACTCTAACGCCATCTTGGAGACGATTCCGGTACCAGAAAGCCGAAACAAAGTTTCTCTTTGATTTCAACAAATTTTTAAATGAACAGTTCTTGTACTACTAGGTCACCCACTGCATGTTTAATTGTAACACATTAAAAAAAAAAAGATACTTAAAAAAGTTTTTTTTGAGAAGTAATACTTCACAAAACTTCTTTGAAAATAATATTGACCATATATCAAACATCAATATTACTGAATTGTAAAAAGTGGTTATCATTAAATACTACCAGTTTAATTGTAAAACATTTCAAAAGTAGATATTTAAAACATAGATACTGGCTTTGTCAAATGCAATTTTTTGAAACTTAGAAGAAAATTCTAACGCCACGTGATCTCGTATAGCTTACTGTTTTATCTTTGGTTGTTGTAAGATCACCAGTTTTTATGCATGGCATGGGCAGTTTTATCGTTACCATGCCACCACAATCTTATGATGAATTCTTATAGAACCCGGCATAAGAACTCAAAAATAAAGAATAAAATTTTTTGATATCACACTTTGTTTTCAAGATATAACTTATCAAAAATAGGTTATAGGTATAGTTCCTTGTGCTGTTGCTGATGTTTCTTCTGGCCCAGGTTGTATTTCAACCTAACAAAAACACTAGGAAGAAACTTAAAAAACCTATAGTGCACTTCTACAGTGTAGATATAGTGGTTTTGGTGAAATATTGTCGCGTTGGAACCGGGACAGGTGTGAATTCGAAGGTTACTTGTCAATGAACACAGCACTTAAACTGAGAACAGGTTTATTGAGAACTCAAACATACACGCAGCACTGACTGCCTCTTGGGCAGAATGCTCTTCTATTTATACACAGATAGAACGTACTAGAGATTACAAGAGTAGTTAACAAATGAAATGTGTAGAAGTTACAAGTGACCTTAGGAAACATGTAGAATCTTCTGGAAATAATAAACAGAATTAAATAATTTTTGTCAGTGGGCGGGATTGAACCGGCGACCTTCGGTACCGCAATTCGTGACGCTACCCGCTGCGCCATGCTGGCAGACGGTACACTGGCGTTCATGCGGCATTGCTCCCTCTCCTGAGGAAAACAGCGTCCCGCTGTTAGATTTCTTTTGGGGCACGCTGAAGTGTCCTGGATCTTGATCTTGTCGTGGGTCCTCTGTATGGCAGTTCTGGAGGGCCCCTCCTGTTTGTACTATTATCTTCCTGTCCGACTTCCTCAGTATCCAAACCGTCCTCAGAGTCCTTGAACAAGAAGCTGGTTGTGCCTAGCTGCTCGTCAGGATTGTAGTAAGGCTTCATGCGGAGGACGTGAACAATGTCCCTTCGCTTTCGTCGTTTCGAAGACGGCTCATAATCCTCGACTTCGTATGTGACGTCTGACCGGCGGCGTATGACACGATACGGACCAAAGTACCGCTTCAGTAACTTTTCTGATAGCCCAACCTTCCGGACAGGGGTAAAAATCCATACGAGATCTCCTGGGTTGTACGCAACAGGTCGGTGCTTGCCGTCATACCGCTGACGGTCCCTCTCCTGGGTGGCCAGTGTTCGTATGCGAGCCAGCTGTCTTGCTTCTTCGACCCTGGTAATGAGCTGTTTTATATAGTCATCCTGAGTGTCGTCCGGCTGGAATGGGAACAGCGTATCCATTGTGGTCTCAGCTTCACGGCCATGGAGCAGAAAAAACGGAGTGAAGCCTGTCGTATCTTGCCTTGCTGTATTATAAGCAAATGTGACCACTGGCAGTATTGTATCCCAATCCTTCTGCTCAACATCCACATACATCGACAGCATATCGGCTAATGTCTTGTTGAAGCGTTCTGTGAGACCGTTTGTCTGAGGGTGGTATGCAGTTGTCATCCTGTGGACAACGTCGCATCTTGACATGACCTCTGATACTAGTCTTGACTGGAATACCTTTCCACGATCGGATATCATCACACGTGGTGCTCCATGCTTCAAAATAATGTCTTCTACTAGAAATTTTGCAACCTCTGGAGCTTCTGCAGTCGGCACAGGTTTGGT
The DNA here is from genome assembly GCA_031002005.1 of Vandiemenella viatica. Taxonomy (NCBI): domain Eukaryota; kingdom Metazoa; phylum Arthropoda; class Insecta; order Orthoptera; family Morabidae; genus Vandiemenella; species Vandiemenella viatica. Next base: position 3,757 of record JARYHS010001036.1, read on the forward strand.
GACAGCGTAGCGCGTGAGGTAGTCGGTGCAGACTATTATCCATCGGTTACCGGTTGTCGACTTCGGGAACCTCCCCAAAAGGTCGATCCCAATTCGGTGGAATGGAACTGCTGCAGGTGGAATTGGTACTAGATGACCTGGAGGTAATTGCGGCACATGTTTCCGTCGCTGGCACTCTTTACAGTGACTCACATAATGCTTGACAGATCGGTAGAGACCCTTCCAGTAATACCTGCGTCTGATTCGGTCCAGGGTCTTCACAAATCCCAGATGACCGGATATTGGAGCGTCGTGGAAATACTTGAGAATAGCTGGCTGGAGATGAGCTGGAACGACCAGAAGCCACTTGGGGCCTAGTGGATCGTAGTTGTTCTTATACAATGTCCCATCTATCAATTGAAACCCTCCTTTGGCCGGTTCTCCTTTCTCCAAGGCGTCTATGGTTCTTAATAACTCTGAATCTTCCCTCTGTTCAGCTGCAACGTCACCTAATTCAGCGAGGGCTGAAATTCCATTCATGCTGTTGTGTTCTATTAAAGGATTCCTTGAAAGGCTGTCGGCATCCTTGTGTTTGCGTCCGTTTTTGAATACCACCGTGACGTCGTACTCTTGAAGTCTAAGTGCCCATCTTGCTAGTCGACCTGATGGATCCTTCAAGCTGGTTAGCCAACATAAAGAATGGTGGTCTGTTACGACGGTGAAAGGTTTGCCGAATAAATACGGACGAAACTTGTTGATAGCCCAGACAACTGCGAGGCATTCTTTCTCGGTTGTAGAGTAGTTTATCTCGGGCTTAGAGAATACTCTTGATGCATAGGCTATCACCTTCTCAGCACCTTCCTGAATTTGCACAAGCACTGCACCGATCCCATAACCGCTGGCGTCAGTGTGAAGTTCAGTTTCTGCATTCTCGTCGTATAAGGCTAGAACTGGTGCGGAAGTTAGAGCCTCCTTAAGTGCCTGGAAAGATCTTTCTTTAGTTTCATCCCAGTAAAACTTGGCGTCTCCCTGCAAAAGTTCTTGCAGTGGACGTGCCATGTTACAGAATCCTTTTATGAAACGCCGGAAGTATGAGCACAGCCCAAGAAAGCTTCTCACATCACGAATGTGCTGAGGAGTTGGAAATTCCATGACTGCCCTTACTTTATCTGGATCAGCGCGGACGCCATCTCCGTTGACCAGGTGCCCCAGGATTTTTATCTCTCTGGCGACGAAGAGGCACTTCTTCGGATTGAGGCGGAGTCCTGCAGTCTGAACACACTTCAGCACCGTTGACAGGCGACTCAGATGTTCTTCAAATGTTTTCGAGAAAACAACAATGTCATCTAAATAACAAAGACACGTCGTCCACTTAAGGTGTCGAAGTAAGTTGTCCATCATGCGTTCGAATGTGGCCGGAGCGTTGCATAATCCGAATGGCATTACTTTGAATTCATAGAGGCCATCAGGTGTAATAAAAGCCGTCTTTTCTCTGTCAGCTTCGTCAACCTCGATTTGCCAGTAGCCTGTCTGCATGTCCATGGTTGAGAAGTATGTAGCTCCTTTCAAGCAGTCTAAGGCGTCGTCGATGCGCGGCAGTGGGTAGACATCTTTCTTTGTGATTTTGTTCAGCCGCCGATAGTCGACACAGAATCGCCACGTACCATCCTTCTTCTTTACGAGGACCACCGGAGATGACCAAGGACTCTCCGAAGGTTGAATAATGTCATTATGCAACATCTTCTCCACTTCCTCTCGAATTATTCGCCTTTCGACTGGTGACAATCGGTACGAGCGCTGGCTAATGGGCGGATGATCCCCAGTATTGATACGATGCTTTATCGTGGGCCGTTTCGTCTGACCTTTTTTTTGCTGGGGTGTGAATACACCAGAGAATTGGCGTAGTATAGCTAACACCCGGTGGTGTTGTTCCTTGGTCAGGCCGGACCCTATTGGCAGTTCCATAGTTGTTTCCTCCAGCGTGTTGTCGGTACTAGTAACAGAGCATGGATCTTCGTTAATGACGTTGAGCTCGCCCTCCTGGACTGGTTCAGCTGTCCCTATGCACATTCCCTTGGGGATAATTTGTGACTGCTCGTGACAGTTGGTGATCCAAATGTCTCCTCGACCACCGATAATGCTTATGATAGCCGCTGGTATGTAGATTTCTTTCGTGAGCCTAATAAACTTTCTACTATCGACAAGCACTTCAAGGTTGCGGTCGTCCGTGTTTTTGACTGGGACTCTTCTCATTGCGAACGGCGGGATTGTCACGTTGTCAACGGCGAATAACTTCCCAGAAGATTCTGTGTTACGTGTACCCGTCGCAACGACTTCTTCAATTTGCAGCTCAGACGTTCCACAGTCAATGACAGCTTGGGATGCCTTAAGGAAGTCCCATCCAAGGATGACATTATGACTACATTCTGTTAAAATGACAAATTCAACTGGCTGGGTCCTGTTGTTGATGGTTATTCTCGCGACACAAGCTCCAGCTGGCTGGACGTACTTTCCATTTGCGACCTTTAGCACAGTTGCCCCCGTATCACGGAACATTGTCTTCTTTAGTGTGCGACGATAATTGTCCGACAATACGGAGAAAGAAGCTCCTGAATCAACCAGCGCCCGGACAGGTTGGCCGTCGATTATAACGTTGATGAGATTTCCCGACATCTTAGTGACTGTCATCCATGGAGGATTTTCATCTGCGGCGGCCTCACCTCCGTAGATGGTCGCCTTGCTTAGTTTTCCTGCGTGCGGCGGCTAGGGGAGCGGCTGGTAGCTCTGTCCGGCGACGATGAACGGCAGCGGCGCGTCGGGGATCGACCTCGTCTAGGGTACGGCGATGGGCTTCTTCCCGTAGGTCGACCGAACTCGTCAGCGGGTGGCTGCCTGGGGTAGAACTGTTCGGATGGCGGACGTCTTGCGGCAAAATAATCGTCAAATACTCGTCTTCTCTCTCTGCAGTAGCGTATGACATGTCCAGGGCGCCCACAGTGGAAACATACTGGCGCGTTGTCTTCTGTCCTCCAGACGTCCGTTCGTCTGCGGGACGTCATAGGTGCCGGAGGATTTGGTTGTGGCCGTGTCGGCCGGTTCCTAGGCTGCCGTTTGGCAGCTGCAGCATACGTCATATCAGGGCGAGGCCATTCTTCACGTCGAGTGCGATTGGCTCGGCAGACAGGAGCTATTGTCTGAAATACCTCTTTTTCCGCCGCGTCGGCTCCTTCATGACCCACTGGGCTTACATCCATGGCCATGATCTGATGCTCACTCGGTTCAAGAGTCCCAGCTGCCATGAACTGTTGTAATTCTTCTCTCACAATTTGTCGTATGAGAGACGCAAAGTCGTGCTGGTCTTCCACAACTGCCATAGGGACTACGTTGGGAAGTCTGTCATACTTCTTTCGCCCAACCCTCCTTTGTTGCATCTCCTCAATCCGCTGGCACCACTTGATGAACTCTTCCGTCGTAGCGACGTCTTTTATCAGAAGAGCTTGGTACATGTCTTCTGCAATACCTTTCATTAGGTGCGTGATTTTGTCGGCTTCAGTCATATTCGGGTTGACTACGTTGCATAGGGCCAAAACATCCTGTATGTAAGATTGCGTCGGCTCCCCATGTCGTTGGGCCCGGTTCTTCAGTTGTTCTTCCGCCGAGCGGATTTGTCGCTGGTGGTCCCCAAACGTTTTCTTAAGTTCCGTCTGGAACATTTCCCAGTTATTCAGTTTTTCTTCGTTGTTCTCGAACCACTGCTGGGCGGTTCCGTCCAGATAGAAATAAACATTTGCCAAGCACATGGTATGATCCCACCTGTTGTACTTGGCGACTCGGTCGAACCCTTTTAGCCATTTGTTAGGATCCTGTCCAGCGTCTCCAGAGAACACCGATGGGTGTCGAATGTGCAGCTGGCTTGCCGCCATGGGTTTCCTAATGACGCGGACTTTCGGAAGGACGTACTGAGTATATCCTTTGTAGTCCGGTTCCAGTCCGTGTAGGCGGCGACTTTTACGTTGCCTAATCGGAGCCACGACGATGCAGCTGTTGCACAGGGTACCCGGCGTCTCCACCAAACTATGTCGCGTTGGAACCGGGGACAGGTGTGAATTCGAAGGTTACTTGTCAATGAACACAGCACTTAAACTGAGAACAGGTTTATTGAGAACTCAAACATACACGCAGCACTGACTGCCTCTTGGGCAGAATGCTCTTCTATTTATACACAGATAGAACGTACTAGAGATTACAAGAGTAGTTAACAAATGAAATGTGTAGAAGTTACAAGTGACCTTAGGAAACATGTAGAATCTTCTGGAAATAATAAACAGAATTAAATAATTTTTGTCAGTGGGCGGGATTGAACCGGCGACCTTCGGTACCGCAATTCGTGACGCTACCCGCTGCGCCATGCTGGCAGACGGTACACTGGCGTTCATGCGGCAATATGAACGGGTTGTTCGTTGTAAATGATGTGCAATAACTGCTGTATTAAATTCAGTATGCTGATTTGTTTAAACAAATATTAGACTGAAAATCATGAGTTTTCGCGCAACAGTATGAAAATTATATGTGGGCCAGACGAAGATAAAAAAGAAGATATAATTATAGACGCAGTGTAAAAATTTCAATTCAAAATAATCTCAGTATTCAGTTGGACGAATCGTAAACCGCAGAGAAAAAACTGAGAAATACTTTTCCAATCATCTAACACTTATCATAGTGTTTTTTTTTCCTATGCACTGTAAACTGGCGAAAAATAAAAGGATTAAAATGCATCGGTACTGTGTTAAGGTTTAATGATTCTAGCAATCAGGGAGTTAATTATTTTGGCGATGTACTGTCGTTCTTAAGCAATTTATTAGATTTGAATCCAATCATTGGCTTTTATAAAAACTATATTTACCTATTCTAGATCCCATGTTTCTTGATTCCTTCATTACGTATGTAATATTTTCTAGCGTTATATATGCCCCTGCAGATTAGACACGTCCATTATACATGGAAGCGTGCCGGAGAGGTAGGCGGCAGGCTGATAAAACTTGAATATCTGACTCAACGGAGCCCGACACAAAAAACCATTATCACAATTGGGATACGGGGAATGTTTTAGCGCGAGGGAGGCTGGCTAGAGGGACAGTAGAGGATTACTGCCCACACCTCTGGGAGGGGTGGGAGAGGGTGGGGGTGTCAGCACAGTGCTGACAGGGGCGGGCAGCTCTCTGAATTACGGCCGTGCTGCAGGGGTCTCCTACACAGTGAAACACTTGCTGTTGATTAGGAAACGAGAGGGAAACATTCACACAAGTAGTGCGCACTGTCCACTCAAAGGGGGTTTGCTGGGAAATATATTGCGTTGTTCACTTTCGGAAATAACTGAGCACATGCAGAGAATAAGACCGACTCAGAAACATCATTAGGACGGAAGACTCTGTAATCTCTCATAATGCAACTCCATTTTGTAATACTCATTCCGGTTGTCAGGTTTTTTTTAATTCTAGATTTCTATCAATATTTTTAGTAGCATCTATCAATACTTTTGGTGTATGCGATAAATACAGGAGAAGCTATGCCAAGTCGGACCCTTTGAAAGGTTATTATTTAATGATTAAGATAAGAAAGTAGGAATTATTATTTTACAATTATTCAATCGTTAAGTATCCACAATTCTTCATTATGAAAAAATCAAGTTACAAAAAAAAAAAAAAAATTCTTACAGTCTATGGTTAGGGATAAACCTTCCTGAAAAAAAATTGAGAAAGATTAATAGATTAGTCACACACCTACATACCTCCATTTCTCACATACCTGACAGGCGATGACAGATTGCAAGTATTTTTCATAACAATACAAACATCCTAAATCTTTCGTCCCACTGTTTTATGCTGCCTAATTGTTTATGCTTTTGTTTAACTGTATAGTCATTCAACAATGATGCTTTCGAAATTATAAAAATAAGATACAATAAACTGGTTATTTCTAGTTATATATTAACGTTTACTTACAGATTCATTGCTTACGGCACACAGAAGAGCTTTGAAAGTACGATACTAGATGAAGTTCAATCATTCCGTACTATAACGCCAAATTTTTTAGGCTATCCAAATTAAATTCGAATCAACATTATCCACATCAAACGTCTCGATATATTTTACCGGGTCTCTTGCTTTTAAATAAGTTCTTCATCCATTTTATGTCAGTTTAATACAGTTTTATGAAGTCTTTCTAATTAAAAGATTTTATGAAACGAATTTATAACTTCTATGGAGTTCAGTTTCCGAGTTAGGCATTGTTCTAGCCCTATGACTGTTTTCTGACACCAAATTGCCTTAAAAAAATCTGCTCATGATGTGGATAATTCAGTTGTTCGATACTAAATGTTGGAAGCAGTTAGTCCTAATCGTAAGCTTCATTATAATGTAATTACTGTAGCAAATCACTTATGTTGCTACTATCTGTTCTAATAACTAAGTTTTGAACTATTCTATGTTTTGTAAATCATCTTTGGAAACAAATGTCTGATCGATTTTTTAAAGTGTTAATAAACAAAGGAGTCAGTTTAATGCAGACGACTCATTATTTACGTATTTGGAACCGGACACACTTAATTACAGTAACATCAAGAAATTCCCACTTCCGAACAATCATTTAACCAACTAAATTTGTACATAATTATTTTTGTAATGTTTTTATTAATTTTTTGTATTCCAAAGGTTCCACAATAGAGAAGTTTGAGTGGTCTGTGTAGTAGTGTAGGTTAGTAGTGTCAGTATTAGTTTCATTGTGTTGGGATAAATTCAGTGATTCGCGACGTTTCGACAGCTGACTTCGCTGGCCTCATCAGGAGAAGCAGTAGAGTGCGATGTTTTTTCTGTGACTTCACTTCACCGTCAGTTTTTAGAAGCTTTACATCTGGAAAGACGCGATTCTCAAGGAATTATAAGTATTATAGCGACGGTGTAATGTGTGAAGTAACCGTTGTTGGTATTCGGGCAATAATGTTCTTGCTGTGGCTGTGTGTGGGCTAACATTTTTTTTTTATCCATACGCCAATTACTAATTTAAATTAATGTGGTTTTTACATATTAAGGAACTGCTTTAGAAGTTGTGTTTTACGTGAATAAATTGAATTGCCTCGCTGTATTGTTTCGTTAATTCTCATTGACAGTAACTAGTTAATTCACGATTATTTAACGAGGCTAGCTGCAGTACCATGTGTTCGTGAAAGGGTGACTCAAAATTTTCTTG